>KN514984.1:4837-48972 GCA_000787155.1 Scartelaos histophorus
AGAAGACAGGTGAGAAAGGGAGAGAGAAGAGAGGCAGAAAAACAGAGAGAGGTAAGAGAGAGGGAGAGAGAGAGGGAGAAGATAGGTGAGTGAAAAAGAGAGTGAGGAGAGAAGAAGAGAGATAAATGAGAGAAATAGAAAAGGGTGAGAGTGAGAGTGAAGAGAGAGAAGACAGGGAGACAGGACAGAAGAGAGAGAAAGAGAAGAGAGGTGAGAGAGAGGAGAGTGGTGAGAGAAAAAGGGAGGAGAGAAGAGAGAGAAAGAGAGAGGAGAAAAAGAGGCTAGAGGGAGACCTGATGCCTCTTCTACACCTCCCAATGCTTAATCTGCACCATCTGATCCTTTCCTCTGCTCCTGCTCTATGTCCTCTATTCCTCCTCTGCATCCACTGACCTTCTCTCCTCTCTCTCTCTCCCTCTCTGTCCCTCTCTTCTATTCCTTCTCTGTTCCTCTCTGTTCCTCCTCTCCTCAGCTGTGTGTGTGTGTAAACTCTCACTTGTCTTTAAAGAGGATGAACAGGATGTCTGCCTGGTCCTGCAGACAGGGCGTGTCTTTGAGCAGTCGGACCAAAGCGTTATAGTCGATCGCTCCAGAAGCATCTCGGGGAATCCCACTCTCTGCCGTCACTGTCACCTCTGGCACCTATGGAAACAAAGGAAGTCAGGAATAAGTGAATGTTTATAGTGTACAGTGTTAAAAGTGTACTGTTGGAGGAGCAAAGATATATACGCAAGTAACAGTACAGTAAATATTACTGAAGTAGAAGAACAACAAAGAAGAAAGAAAGTACTCAAGTAAAAGTAAGAGAGTATTGAGAAAACTACTACTTATTCTGTTCATGTTAGAATGTTCCGACCTCCTCAAAAACACATCTGGGGTTGGGTTTTGTTTCATTCACACATGTTTGAATAACCCTTTATTATTAGTCTGTTTACATCTCCAAAGCTCAAAATGCTCCATACCACCTTATGATGCCATGTAGTGGCAGTTTTCAAGTTAACAGCTACATTTTACCTTTAGTTTAATAGAAATTGGCAATTCCAGGTCTAAAATCATCCAAATGGTTCTAAAAATGTAATTTAAAAACACAGTGGAGCACTTCCTGTATTACCACATGGCATAGCATAATTATGTGTTTTTTCTGAACTGATGCAAAATGTGTATGCTAAACGTTAAATGTGTGAATGAAACAAAACAAAACAAAACAAAACTCCAGGAATAGGATTACACATTAAATAATGCACATTATGACAAACTTTTGTCACTTATAGAAGAGGAAGTGAGAAGTGAGAAGAGGAAGCACAATTTTGACTCTAGTAATAGTACACTGAACTATATATCACTCAAATAAGAGTTCTACAGTTTGGTGTGTGAAGTGTTTTGTTCAAAAACACAGAGGCAGAGCAGACCTGGACCTGGTGTGGGGCAGGGGATTCTGGGATGCTGAGGTTGAGGGATGGATGTCGCGTTCTGAACAGTTTGTTTGGGAGGTACATGTTCACGTCTGAGAGAAAAACAACACGTTATTGAAACATTTGCAATTTGAGTATTAGAGTTAGTGTTAAAGTACATTCCATGGCTTTAAAGGTCTTATTTTTTGATAAAGTGCTTTCTGGACCAAAACCAGGACTAAGTCAGGATCAAAGCAGGACTAAACCAGCCTCGACTTAGAATTGGACTAGGACTGGACAAATCCAAGATTAAATCAGGATTATAACAGTATCAAACAAAGACTGGCAACAGCTAAACCAGAACCCAGACCAAGACTGAAGCAGAACTAAACCAGTACCAAACCAGCAAACCACAACCAAACCAGGACTAAACAAGGACTAAACTAGGACCTAAACCAGAACTAAACCTGCACCAAACCAGGACTAAACCAGGACTAAACTAGGACTAACTGAGACTTACTATGCACGTTGAGATCTTTAGCCTCTTTCATGAGTGACACCATCTCTTTGGTTTTTGTGGCTGCAGCTTTGAAGCGGCTGAGTCCTCCGGCCGCAGCCTGGACGGTTTTAGTCTTTTTAGGAGTTGCATGAGCCAAAAGATGGTCCAGATACTGAGCCAGGTCATCTGCCTCTGAAACATGATGCAAGCAGAGAGTACAGTACATCCGGCAGAGTGTAAAAGAGTGTAACTGTTCCTAACATTTAGGCTACACTGTGCAATTTTTTGCTCCCAAAAACAGACCTTTTTATTTTGGCTGTGTTTGTTGCCCTGAAAAACTTAACACATGTGTCATTACTGTGAATGGGCTTCACTGGCATAAAATAATCTCCATGGAAAAATTTCCAAAGTAACCAGATTTAGGTTTAAAGAGTCTTTTCTAACATAGATTCATTCTGTTTTAGAATTAGACTAATTTTATTCCTAATTTTAGAATTCACCTCTACTTGCTGTATTTTTGTACTTTTCTTCTCAACATGCCATTTAACTTATGTAAACTATGATAGATATTCATCACAGGCACTATCCCACCAAACCAAGTCAGAATTATAAAATAAAAACCATAAAAGTCATATATGCACTTAAACTAAACTTACCTAAAATACCTAATGTGTATTGACAAAAAAAACTGATGAGGTCGGACTGCGAAGTTATATAAAAGTGTGTCAGATGCCCTCCCTGTGTTTCCATCGAGTCTTATTCTGTGTTAAAATTGCTAACCCTGTAGTTCAGACCTCTACAAACATGTTCTGAAATGCATTTGATTCCTGGATTAGTTTTAAATTCAGATTTAAAGGCCTGTGAGTATAAGACTTCTACTCATTCAATAATGCAATAAAGGATGAGATGGGGTTAATGTTTCAGTCCATATTGTGAACAGAAAGAAAACCACAAATCTACTTGCAATCTACATTCAAAGCAGACTAGTAGCCTGACTAAATGCAACAAGCACTGATTCATGCAAATACAGGGTTAATGATATAAAAGATCAAAGCAAAACTAGTTTAACTGTTAGTATGAATGTATAGACTGCAAAAATGGTCATTAAAGCGAATTAAAGCATTTTATATAATATTATCCACTGTTTGCTTGTTTTTAAGAATGGATTTGTGATTAAATGAGCATTGATTTTTGATTTGATATTAGCAAAGCGTTTAGATAATAGACCATGTTGCAGTCGGCCATGTTGATTTAGTGAGAAAGGGTCAGACCAGCTTTGTTAAAATACAGAAAGATTTGAAAGAAACTAAACATTTTTTAATCATAACACAGAGAGCAAGTTTTAAGTTTTCTTATTTAAAGGTGCATTGCGTAACTTTTCTGGTGGGAAATTTGGAACTTGCTTGTCACAGAGGAGATACTTTGTTTCATATTAGGCTGTCTTTGTATTGAAGTATGGTATTAAACTTATGCCATTGGAAACAAAAAAGTGGAAAGTTACTGCTCAGATCTGTGGAGAATTAGGGTTTTTTGAGATATTTCAGCCAAAAAAACCCAACACCAAGATGATTATGTTTCTATCTATTTGTATATAATTTGGACATTTTAAATCACAATATTCATCTAAAACAACTTAACAAACAAAACAAGTCCACTAATGTTTGGGTTGACTACGCAGCGCTGCCGAATCTAATGCTTATCACCGATTAAGTACATAAAATTGGAGAACAAAGGCAATAGAATGCAGCGGCGGTGAAAATAGAGGTAGATCAGAGCAATGGCATCTTGAATACAGGAAAATAAAGATGACTCGAACATGAATCATTCTAAATAAGAGTGTAAATGAGAAGCGAAACAGCTATAACTACGGTTAAACGCTCTGAATACTCCATTTTGCAGGTAAGGTTTCATTTAATGCCATACTGTAATACAGAGACAAGCAGGTAGTCGAACCAGAAAAGTGCGCCTTTAAAGTGGATCCTCCGTTCTCCATCCATCCATCCATCTTCTCCCGCTTAATCCGGCTGGGTCGCGGGGGCAGCACGCTGCCCATTACTCTATGCACCAGACCCAGACCCTATGAACCCCTCTGCAGGTGGTGAGCCCACAGGAGGGAGGGACTCCCTGCCAGTCCCTTGTTGTACACTGTTCATAGGGTGTTGCATGTTTTTGGTTGATGGGGGAAACCGGAGTACCCGGAGGAAACCCATCCAGACACGGGGAGGAAACATGCAAACTCCACACAGAAAGGCCCGGGCGACCTGGGGATCGAACCCGCAACCTTCTTGCTGTGAGGCATGAGTGTTGCCACTCAGCCACCGTGCCGCCGATCCTCCGTTCTATACCTTCTAAATATTTTGTAACTTCCATCAAACTGCAGACTGTCTGAATGTCCGTTTGGCTGGCTTGACCTTTGCCCCCAAACCCATGGCCGTGTCTCTTACCATCGTCACAGCGTAACTCATGCACGTATTCCTCCTCCCCAATGCCATCGTCCTCGTCATGATGTGGGCGGGGCATGCTGTCATGGACCTTACCATCCAGAAAGCTGAGGTGAGCGAAACAGGAAGTGGTCATCAGCTCCGACAAACGCCCAGTCTGGATTCTGGAATACAAGAAACACATACAAACTCTGCATATTTAGACTGACTAGAAGTACCACCAAAAGAAATGTCAAAAGTGGGCAGTGCTGAATAACGTAAATATGATCAATCAAAAGTGGGACCTGCCTGCTGTGACACGAGAATGCTAACCGCTAATATATATGTAAATAAAGTATGACCTGGCTCCTCCATAGTATCCGTCCTGTAGTTTCTTCAGAGTCGCCAACACGGCCGGGTCCAGGTCTGTGTGGTCCTCAGCTAAAGATATACCATTATTATTATTACTATATTTATGATGGTGACAGTTTAAACATAAAACAGTGGCGGAAGAATTACTCAGTTTTGTTACTTAAATAAAAGTACATACAGCTCTGGAAAAAAATAAGAGATCACTTCATTTTTTGTTCTGAAATCAGCATCTCTACATGTGTGGCAGTTGTTTCATTCCAGCGTCTGTTAAATTCCAACACAAGCTCAGCTCATTCTGCTCCATGAGGGACTGATGAGGTGATCACCTCAACCAAATCTGATTTAAGTAGGAAAAGGATAAACCACTGCTGTGTTCATGAAAGCTGTGGTGTGGCTTATTCCACCAAATATTTTTTTCTGAACTCTTCCTAAGTTATTGTGTTGTTTTAAAATTAATATGATCTTCTTTTCGTCGCATTATTTGAGGTCTGAAAACATTGCATCTTTTTTGTTATTTTGACCATTTGTTATTTTCTGCAAAATTTCTCTAAACAATATTTTTATTTGGAATTTGGGAGAAATGTCTATAGCATGAAAGAAAAATGTTCATTTAACCAAACACATACCTATAAGTAGTAAGAAACTGATAATTTTGTAGTGGGCTCTTATTTTTTTTCCAGAGCTGTATACCAGAGCAAATAAATACTGAAGTAAAAATAAAGGTATCAAATGAAAAAATTACTTGAATGAATTAAAGTACCTGTTTAAAGATGTAAAAAATAAAAGTACTTCAAGCTGATTTTGAGATCTTATAATGGTTTAAATGTAGTGATTATGATACATATTTGTAGTGAAATTTGTTCAATAAAAGTTGTATTCTATCAATTTGTATTACTCAAATTATGAACATTTAAAAAAATAAACCATCAGCCTTTTCAGCAGTTCTAAAACGTCAATAATACATACTTTTACTTGTCAATCCTGTTCTGAAAGGTAGTGGAGTAGAAAGTACAGATCTCAAATGTAGTGAAGTAAAAGTAAAAAGTATCCAATTCTAAATGTAAGTAAAGTACAGCTACCTACAACTTTTACTTAAGTACTTTTACTTCGTTACATTCCAGTACTGGACATATATTTGCTGGTGTCCTCACTGAGCATGGTCTGGGAGATGGGAAACGTCACTGTGGGTCGTCCGGTCATGCGCCATCTTGAGGCCAGGTACGCGATCTCCGTCCTCAACATCTCCACGATCATTTTATTATCCAGAGCGATGTAAAACTGCTGGTGATCTATGAACTGCACAGGAAAATATGTAAATGGGAATATTAAAGAGGGGCTATTCTACTACAAGTTAGAATTTAATGTAATTTAAAGTTTTATTTTAACACAATCTGACCAGAAAGAAGTGATTTAGCTGGAACTACAACGGGTGAGCTGATTTGTGCCGTTAAACAAGTCTTTCACAGATACAATTATAGTCACAAGGTCTAGTTAGCTTGGCTGAAAATCAAATTCCTAAACAGGATCTTGAATGCTTGTATTGATCATAGGCTCCTGAAAATGTGCTGTTTAAATCCATTTTCTATTTTGAAACTGTTCTGGCTGTGTTTGCTAATGTCTCTGTGGTAACTACTGACTATTCCACCATAACGATACATGTAGAATACCCCCAGATAAACACCTTTGCAGTGGGTGTTTCTCTGGGGGTATTCTACTTGTATCGTTATGGTGGAATACACTGCAAAGTATGAATATGTTTCGCTTTCATTTCTGAGCCACCTCCATTTAGAGTGTCATCATAGCACAATAACCTGATAGGGTCTGTCAGGTTTCATTTAAAATCATAAACTCCTTCTTCATTACTACTCACTCTACTGTCAAGCTCCAGCTACTCTATGTACCTGAGGAGTGAAGGAGAACATGGTGTTTCTGATGATGTAGAACTTGGACGTGCCCAGTACCCCGATCCTCCTGCAAGGGCGCCCTGTCAGACCCAGACGAGGGTTACGACCTGGAACAAAGGAAAACAGAAATATATAAGCAAGGGTGCGCATCTGACACACAGGGAGGGCATTTGACATGAAGGGACATTTCTGGACATGTTTGTAGAAGTCTAAACTACAGGATTATAGCAGTTTTGACACAGAATAAGACCCCATAAAGACACAGTGAGGGCATCTTGACACACAGGGACGGCATACGACACACAATAAAGGCATCTGAAACACACGGGAAGGGCATCTGACACAGTACCCAGCCTGGCGTAGATGTGGCTCAGGACTCTGGATGGCTGGACGTGGATGGGGTAGATATCAGCCACTGTTTCCACGTTGATACCGTTTTTCATCAGTAGCGCTTTAATCTCCTCCGTCTCAGCCAAAATGGAAACTACACAGCACAGAAAACACACAAATATTGATATTTTGCAGTGACATTACAGTGGGGGTGTTCTACTTGTATCTCTATAGTAGAAAGTTTCGGAGTTAACATGGAGACTCAACACACTTTAGCAAACAAAGTCAAAAAAGTTAAAGATTGTCTGAAAATGCAAGAAAAAACCTCAAAACAGATTTAAACTGTGCATTTCCTGTGATCAAGACAAGTGTTCATGGTCCTGTTTAGGAGTGTGATTTTCAACAAATAGGGGAAAGTGACTAACTAAAAAACTGTTGGCTAATGCTAGATCAGATTAAAGTCTAACAAAGCCTTAAAACAAGTAGAGCGTAGAGTTAGCATCACACTCCTAGGGAATGTTGAGATATTTATATCCATCCGTCCATCCATCCATCCATCTTCTCCCGCTTAATCCGGCTGGGTCGCGGGGGCAGCACGCTGCCCATTACACTATGCACGAGACACGGGGAGGAAACATGCAAACTCCACACAGAAAGGCCCGGGCGACCCAGGGATCGAACCCGCAACCTTCTTGCTGTGAGGCCGTGCAGTGTTGCCACTCAGCCACCGTGCCGCATATTTATATCTCAATCCTAATTTAATAGTATTTCTAAAAGGGGGGTCTTTTTAAAATCAGTACCTAAAGATTTCTGTACCTCACAGCCTTAACTAGGCTACATACTTCAGTTGAACAACTCCTTGGGCTTGTGTACACAGTGTGTCTCACTTTCGTGCATGCACTATACACTGCATACAGCAGGGGGCAACTTTTTTTTTCTGACAAATTGTTGTTAAATTCTAAGAGCTTCTCACCTTGGACCACTACATCTGGTTTGGGGATCGTGGAAAATCTGCGGTTTAAAGGGTCAACCTCTCCTGGTGCCAGAAAACCCTAAAAACAACAAAAATGTGATAAAAACGTGAACATGTACAATAATCCTGCATTGTTGGATTTCACAACATCACTAATTACTAATGTAATTAATCCTGATTAAACAAAAAGACGGGATCAGACTGTAGTATGCATACAAACTAATAATCATCTTTATATTTCTTAATCGGTGTAATCGGTCTAATAATAAAGGGTGATGCAAACTTGTGAATGAAACAAAACAACTCCAGGTGTCAGTTGTGACTAGGTCTGGGCAATATGAAAAAAAAAAAAGAATCACTTTTTTTTTCTTTCGTATTGATCAATCTTGATTTTCAATTTTATCTTCTTCATGCAGACTTCAGGCATACAGAGCAGAGAGTGAGGATCGCTACAGTTTTTATTTTGTGTTGATAGGTGCAATATTTCCAGAGAAACACGTGCACATGGTACTGCTATCGACAGAAACACGTGCGTTGTCCGTGTGCACTAAATTACATCTTTTGTTTGTCTGTCTCATAAACAATGAGAAAATAATTGTTTACTTTTCGTAACTTGGGTTATAAAGATGAGAAGCATTAGAGAAAAGAGTAGAAAAGAGTAGAAAAGAGTAGAAAAGAGTAGAAAAGAGTAGAAAAGAGGAGAAAAGCTGAAGAGCTGCTGCTGGAACAGAGAGAGGGAGGGGGAGCTATTCAGACGCACACAGAGGCAGCAGGAGAGAGAGACTGGACTTTTAGTCAAATCATGCAGATTTAAGTTAAAATTTGTGAGGAAACAAAGAGACGCACTGAGGCTCAAGCTACTTTTTCCTAAACAAAACAGCGTTAAATTCTCGTCAGCACCGTGCACTCTCACTGTCACATGATTGGCTGTCGACCTGTTTATTATCATCAAGATCTACAAAAGCTGAGGTCTCAATCTATTGATCACAGCCCTAAGTGAGAGTTGTTTTGTGCTTGTTTTTGTGTGTGTTACAGCCCTTGTGCACAGAAAATAAACAAGAAGAAATTTGGCTTGTTTCCTCTCACCAGAACACTACAGTAATACAAGTTCATAAAAATCTCACCTCTGAAAGCAAATTTCCTAAAACGTACAGAGACTGGCCCCACTTCAGAGGACACTTGCCCACAGACACCCTCTCCACAGAGTGAGGATTCTCATATTCTTCATCCACCTGCACAAACAAAAGGAAATATAATTCAAATAAATACATTACATTAATACATTTTATATACATATTGAAAACATCAAATATATAATGCAAGATATTTGGAAATATGCAGTAGGGAAAAAAGCTAAATAACAGTGTGTAAATTTTTGGTCATGGATCCATTTCTCTGCTTGGAATGTTCCACAGTATGACATTAAACAGCTCTACTTTACATTTATTCAATTATAGCTGCTTTTATAGCTCAAAAGTACCTTCCAAAACAGTTATTCTGACTGTGAGCAGGGTCGTCTCTCCACAGATCTGACATGTAACTTGGTCTGGTCTCCATGATGATGAAAGGTTTAATGTCACACTGAGAAACACTCCAGACAAAGCAATAACATCTGTACGAAGAAAAGCATTTGACGGACCCTCCACCAGAAAAGTTACACAATGCACCTTTAAACTGACAATGTAAATGTTTATAGGTCTGATGTGCGGTGTTGACTGGCCTTGTCTGCGGGCACACCGTACAGCTCTGGCACCAGTCTGATCCCGTCCTTCCGTTTAATCAGGATGCCCTCCAGAGCCTCCTGGTACTCCTGCACCTGGAAACAAATTAGGGCAGTTCTTTTAATTAAAGGTCCTACGATAATAACTTTTGCCCACACACCGTCGCTGCTCTGTACCTGTTCTGGGCTCTTGATAAAAATTCCGTCCAAAATGAGGTAGGTCCAAAACAGTGGCCACTCACACTCAATGTTCTCAAATAACTTCAGTTCAGCCGATTCGTAATAAAGGCGATTTGGATCCTGCTCAAGGAAAAATAAGAATATATTTAGTTTTGGCGTTTTCACTGGCACAACACGTTCACTGACCCACAGGTGGCGTCTTTGGGCTTGTCTGTGTACGAATGTGTGTGTGTGTGTGTGTGTGTGTGTGTGTGTGTGTGTGTGTGCGTGCGTGCGTGTGCGTGTGCGTGTGCATGTGTGTGTGTGAATGAGGTGGTTCCTTGATGTAAAAAGCTTTGAGTGCCTCGAAGGTGGAAAAGTGCTATATATGTGACCATTGATTTTGTACTTTTATTAGAGTATACAGGTTATTTTAGCTTTTGTTCTGTACTGTTTTTGATCTAAGAGCTCTTCGATTCCTGAATGAAGGTTATAGGCACATGTTCTTGCTCAGAATAGAAATGCTGATGTTGTGTAACAAAAGATTTACAGAATGAACTGGGACTAGGGCCAACAACAGTTTTTGATTCTGACAAGAACAAACAGTCAATGGGGCTGATGGGCACATACATCTACCTCTCTGGGTGTTTTGTGTCCATCTCGGAGAAATCGGCAGCAGCCATATCGACCCTGAAAATAAATTTAAAAGAAGAGTTAGCAGTTAAATTTAAAATGACATAATGTAGTTCCGAGGATTTGAAAGTTATGTTAGTAATGTAGTATTGTTTGTACAGCCACATCTCACCCCCAACATAGACCAAAGCAGCAATAAAATTGTATTATTAGAGTCTGAATGTCCTGGAGCTTAGAGTGTGAAAGGGGACTTGAGCCTTATAATAATAAAACTGTTATTATAGTGCATATTTGACCTGTAGTTTAGAGATAATCTCCTCCTTGGTCAGGTTCACAATGCTGATGTCCTCCACAGCAAAGGCCGGGTACGAAATAATGGCCAAAACTCCAGCGTCCACCTCTTTGGAGATGGAAGCTCGGGGCAGAAGAGACGTCAGGATGGACTGAGAAGAAGAAAGTAGATGTGAGGATCAATTCAAAAAAGAGAGAAGAGAACAGTTTAGGAGAGAAAAGAGCTGTGAGGATGGACTGAATACAAACAAATATATTTGAGAAATGGACCACACATACTGTATATAGTGTCAGACCAGGCAGACGGACCATCTGATGGATAACTACAGTGGAACAGTCGATTTAAAAAATAATTTGTTCCCAAAACAGTTATGCATTGCTGCTCAGTCTTACATGTATCACTGTTTAATGAATGAGAAGAGTGTATGGGGGGGTGGGTGAAAATGAGAATTTTCAAAGCAATTGAATACAGGAGAATAAAGGTTCCTCAAACATGCACAAATCCCTCTAAATACAACCGTAAGAGGGTAAATGAGAAAGCAAAGGACTACTAAAAGCTCTGAATTGTACCTGACAGTGTTGGATGTCATCAGCCAGAGCGTGGACCACAGACCCAGGGCCTCCTTTGGCTCCAAAGAGGTTCAGATCATCCAGAGCCTCTAAAGCTGCCTGGAAGAAAAAAAAAATTAAATAGATAGAAAATTTTAAGTGTTAAGAGTAAGAGATTAAACCGGTCCACAGCATTCACTTCTGAGACAGCCTGAAATCAGAATTTAAAACAAATCCAGGAATCCCAAGAATTTGCTGTTTAACTATAAGATTGGAGTTTTATTGACATGGTTTATGGTTCATAGCTCTAATTTTTGGTCCTATCCACATGAAACTAAAAGTGGCACAAAGTTCAGCGTCTTTTTTTGTCACTATAAATAAAAGTTAAATTATTTTTTGCAACAGCTTCAAGTGTGGGGGCATTATTCAACCCCAGAGATGTGATTGTTGTTAGTTGAAAGGACTTTAAACCTTAAGATTGATATGACAAGTTTGCTGAGCCAATCCTAAACAAATAATGAGAAGGTTCAACATTTGTGGATCATATGTCTGAAGATTTCTTTCAAAAGCAGTAAATCTCCCATTAGAGTTATATAGGCCACACATTCCAGCTAAAACAATGGACATAATGAGAACATGAACGTGACCTATTCAGACTGTTTACAATTTGATTTGATAGTTTAATCTTTGAGCTCGTGTCGTGTCTGTTATGTTCACTCGTCCTTTGGTAAGCACTCCTGATTTAGCCTCCTCAGTGTGTGTGTGTGTGTGTGCATGTCTGTGCGTTTCTGTATGTGTGTATGTGAGGGTGTTACATGTGTGTTTGTACGTTTATGTGTGCATTTCTGTGTATGTGCGTGTGTGTGTTTCTGTGTGTGTTTATGTGTAACAGCGCATGTGTTTTTCTCAGTGTATATGTGTGTGCGTCTTTAAGTGTGAGTTTCTGCTTGTGCGTGCGTGTGTGCGTGTGGGGCCACAGCTCATTCCTGGAGGATCACCGTGAACTTGATCCTCTCCCCAGAGTCAGGGCCAGAAGACAGAATCACTTCTGTAAGATTATGGTGAACATTTGAGCACAAAATACAGGTATAACTTGACTGCAACAATGTTAAACTGTCTTCATGTTATTGTTACTTTGCAGTGACATCACACTGGAGGTGTTGTACATATGATCTATGGTATAATGTGTAGCAGTTACCATAGCGGCACAATGCACACATTAACAAACACTGTCAAAAAGTTTTAAGATCTGTTAGTCTGAAAAAGAACAAAAAATGAACCATTTCATTCACACATTTTTATTCACACATGTTGAACACACAAATCCTGCATATTTAGGCTTAGTTCTTTTCTCAGGCAGAAACCTTGTGGTGTCCTGTGGTAATACAGGAAGTGCTCCACTGTGTTTTTAAACTCCATACACCTTCACTAGAATCATTTGGATAATTTTAGCTCTGGAATTGCCAATCTTTACTGAACTAGTTAAGTTAAGTTAAAACTTAGCTGTTAACTTAAAACTACTGCTTCATGACATCACAAGGTGCAACAGATCATTTTGAGTTTTGGAGATGTAAACAGACCATGTGTGAATGAAACAAAACACAACTCCATGTACGTTTTTGATGGGGTAACATTAAGGTCCTTTAATTTATAGCCTCTTTTAGAGGTGAAAGTTAATTTAAATATAAGTATATCCATACAGTAAGCACAGCAGTGTGGACAGTGGAGGGTAAAGGCCATATAAAGGTCATGAAAAGGTCAGTCTAAAGGGTAACATTTTTATAGAAACTGGACACCTGTTGTAACTCTGTGTGAAACCCAATACACCAGCAATAATCTGACCAGGAAGTGTCTGCAGAGATTTATAATGTAAAAGTAAAAATAAAGTATATTGTTTGATTAATGAAATTAGTCACAGATGACGAGTAAAACAGGGATTAATAGGCTATATAGAATCTTGAAAATAAGCTATTTAAAACTACTCAGACATGCACAAATCACTACAAATACATCTCTGAGTGTATAAATCGGAGGGAGAAACAACTTTAAGATGGTTAAAAGCTCTGAAAAGGCAAGAGGTCTTCTTTAAATGTTTAATGAAGGATTGGATAATGGTTATTTTAAGATGACATTATTGATATTGATAAAATGTTGCTGTCAAAGGTGCTTTTATATAAACAGGCACTTTAATGTGTTCTGTACCTGTCCAAGGACTGCAGACGGAAAGGAGCTTGTAGCTAAATCTGGCACAGAACATTTTCTCACTTTGAGATCAATGTTTTCTATGCATGGTCCTTAGAAAGTAGTAAAGATAAATAAGGATAAAGAAATTAATGAATGAGGGGGTGTGTACCAACTTTTGACTGGTAGTATGCATGAAGTAGAGCCATGAAAAAGGTGAGAAGGGTGTGCGAGGGGGCATGGCTTGTGGTGTCATACACAGAAGCCATGCCCCATGTGTGGGAGGGCCCCGAAACTGAGACAACACCAAGGCCTCTGAGGGTCAAGACCAAGACAAGATCAAGACAATGGCCCATCAAGACTAATTCAAGTCCATCTTTGTCATTTTCTACATTTATTTGTAGTTTACAGTTATTTTGGCACATATATATGTTTTATATGTTGATGTTATGTATATGAATGAATATGTTTTTATTGATATATCTCCATTCGATATATCTCATGTTCATTTAGACTTAAAATAAGCCAAGAAAACAGTGCGACACTTAAACAGTCTGTGCCTCATTTTTGGACCCTCACCCACACTTTGAGAACCCCTTCTTTAATATAACTTCCATTGGCACTACAGAAAACTGCTTCAAAGTAAATAAAGAATTCAATTTCATAACAGCAGTTATATTATCTTACTGTCTTATGGTGGTATTTACCAGTCTCTGCACATTTACCAAGCCAAACACACATTGCACACATGGCATTTTATTAGGCAAACTTCAGCCCACATATCGCAGTAGGATTGCTATGTGCTGTAGGCCTGCTGTGTGACACTGTAGCATTAATATTGGTTAGTTTTAGCTTCATGTTTCATTCTGCCCTTATTTAGCGAGAACTAAGAGCCGTGCTGATGTGCACAATATGCAGGGAGTAGTGAGAGCGAAAAGGTGAGGAGTGGTGCACTGACGTGAGGGGGACGGACAGGTAGGATGTTTTAAGAAGCTCAGCCTGCCCTGTGACAAATGCTGGTACACAACGACACAACACTGTTGTGGACAAACTGCAGAGTGTATGACTTTAGACAAGCACAAGCTGCAGAGAGAGAAAGAGAGAAAGTTTATTGCCGACAACAGCGGCCGTAATGAAATATCTTCGTACTTGGCGAGTCAGACCTCGAGTCTGAAACAAGACCAAGGTCAAGCTCCTTCAAGATCGAGAGAAGACCAAGTCCAAATGCACTCAGAGACGAGACCCCCCCGTCCCTCCCAAAACTTTTCTCATTAAATCTATACTGTTCGTGTAGGTCACCTGTTTTTGCTTCAAAACAGAAAATTTCGCGTGAGTGTACTGACCTTGGCCATCCCGATGGAGCTGGCGTTGATCTCAGTGATTCCCTGGTTGGTCTTGTCGCCTCTCTCCCACATCCCATAATCCTGAGCAGAAAGAGGATTTTTTTTATTCAGCTTGAAGTGTAATATATTGTGTTACAGAACAGTAACACAAAGTAACACTCACAGCCACTTTATACGCTGCCTCAATGTAGAACATGAGGTTCTGAACCACGTCCACCTCATCCTGAGTGTAAACTATGTGCAGACCTGAGAACAGGAGACTTTTCATTAGGTCTAATTATAACATGCATAAAACAGTCTGACTTGATTTGCAAATGTATTAAACACTGATTCAAAATAAGCAATAGTTTTAAAATGTGCATTTTCCCTCATGGTGGTCATAGTTGTCCTGGGGCAGAATAACTTAAGTGAGACTGCCAATCTGCACCATCGGCTCCTCCCACCACCAAAACATTCACACACCACTTTTATACTAACAGGACACTAGCTGGCTCTACTTTATTAAAATCAGAAAATAAACAACCTATTAAAAGTAAAATTAATTAAAATATATATAGAATATGGTATCTTTCAAGTGTCCTCCACTAAAGTATTAATTTTATTTATGTACTTTTTAACAAGTCATCAGTGACACCCACCCAGAGTTGCCAGGGGCTATTACTCACAGAGCTTATAGCTGACAGTTCATTACATAGCTTTTATTATTTACCTTTAATAATAGCTAACCGTAAGATAAAATACAGCAGTTGTCTAATGCAGTCTAATGTGAGCTTAAATAAAGGGACAAACTGAACTTTTTGGAGCTTTCAATGTTACAATGTTCCTTCACCAAAAACATGCCTGAAGAGGTCATCCTTGAGTGATTAGTGATCTCTCCTGGGCCCATTTCAAACCCTCCTTATGGTTAGCTTTTCAAGCTTGTGCTATTTGTACCTGAGGCGGTCATCTGAGCGAGGAAGAGGAGGAAGAGTGAGGTAGCATCAACCTGGAGATGACCCCATTCGCCATCGCCAACCACAGGAGCACACGTCTTTGTGTTAAACTTAGCGTGAAGAGAGTCTGAGGTGCTTCTGCTGTATTTAAACTTCTCCACTTTATCCAGCTAAAAACATTCAACATGATATGCAAATGAGGTCCCGGATATGCAAATAAGGGCCGTCAAAATTAGCATTAAGAGAGTCTGAGGTGCTTCTGCTGTACTTAAACTTCTCCACTTTATCAATATAAAATGTACAATATAAAGAGCAAATGTGGGCCAGGATATGCAAAATGTACTCTTGTGAGCTGGAGTTCTGTTTTGTTTCATTCCCACATGTTTGAGTAAACCTTTATTATTAGTCTGTCTACATCTCCTAAGCTCAAAATACTCCACTTTGTGATGTCATGAAGTGGTAGTTTACAAGTAAAGCTACCTTTTCACCTTTTGTTTAGCAATGCTAGAGCCAAGCTCATCCAAATGATTCTAGAGAAGATGTATTTAGTTTAAAAACACTGTGGAGCACTTCCTGTATTACCACATGATATCACAAGGTGTTTTCATTTTGTGAATGAAACAAAACCCAACTCCAGGTCTGCTTGTGATGAGGAAACAATATCCCAGAAAATAGTTTAATATGGGCACTTTAAACTTTAACTAAATATATAAAATATAATATGCAAATGAGGACCAGGATATTTAAATAAAGTCTTTAGAGTCATACCTGCCTCATGTAGCACTGCAGGATTCCTCTCATCAGCTTGACCACACTCTGCAAAAACAGTTAAAGCATTAGTCTCATATAGGACATTTTTACAGTTGCTTTATGTTTAAATACATCTCGGTTAATTCCAGTTAAGACGTTATATTTCTATGTGGTTTTCTCAGGGTGGTTTCCTGGTTTGAAAAAATAGTCAAATTTCTTCCTCCAAACTGATTCCAATACCACAATGACAGTAAAAAACAAACAAACACAACTCTTTCTTTCGACAGTAGAATGTGATTTTCATTCACACATTAAATCATTAAATCGTAATACTTTCTTTTCTATTCCCATGTAGTCATATATGTGTGTAATCCCTCAGTGGTCCATGGCCTATACTAGTCTGTGTCTTCTTATACTTGTTCTGATACAGCTCAAGATCATTCTAAAACTCTTCAGGAAAGGCTCATTTTCGTCCTGTCTTGGACTTTTTAGTAACGATACCTGCTCCAATTTATATTTAGTTTCGATATTAGTTTTTGTATCGATTGTCATCTGATTTTCAATACTTAACAACACTAGAAAGCAGAGTACAATGATACTCTGTTGTATCTGTTTCAGTTATAGATAGTTAGATAGATAAATGCTTTATTGATCTCAAAGGAAGTTTTCAGCTTTCAGCAGCAACCATAAAATTAGATATTATCTGGTAGTTGTTTGTGTATTTTCGCACCTGCTCGAGCTCATAGGCCTTGGCTTTGTCCTCATCTCTGTCGGCGTTCTTCCTGTAGGCCAAACTCAGAGCCCACACAGACACCACGCTGTACACATTATCTCTGACCCAGGCGTCCGGGTGATCAGGGCTGCCAGGGAGGAGGCCCGTCACTGGGTCCTAACAGGGAGACAAGGGGTTAAAGAGGCGACGTTTGACAGCTGATAGGTTCAGAAAAATCACAGGTTACGTTTTGAGTTTAAAGGTGCATGGTGTAAACTTTCTGGGGGGGGGTCTGTCATCTTGGAGATGTTATAGCTTTGCCTGGAATGTTTCACAGTATGGTATTAAACCCTTCTATCTTCATGGAGACCAAACCACACCAAGTTATAGACCAGATCTGTGGAGAAGCCCCCACTCAAAGACAGAATATCTGTTTTTCTAGGGATTCTGAACCATAAAACCACCTGTAATTGAATAAATGTAAAGTAAAGCTATTTAATGCTTGTGTCTGCTATACAGTTATAATTTGGACATTTTAAACAGCAATATTTATCTAAAACGTATTAATAAAAGAGACAAATCAACTGACTTTGGTTACAAAACTGTGGTGCCCAATGGAAGCTGTCTTCATCGTAAACCTCATCACAACAATGAGTGGTGTAGCTAAATCCTACGTGTATCACCGATGTAGAAAATGACAGTGAAAACTGAATTTGATCAATAAAATTACATCCTGAACAGTGAGTAAATGGTGAGGGGAGACAATTATAACATGATTAAAAGCTCTGATAAGTTTTAAAATGTCCTGATTACAACAAAATAAACAGCAGATATAAGCGCTATAGATCTATTTTAAGTCTCTCAGCGATATATAAAAGACTACAAAAGGAAGTGAATCTTAAAGGCGCTACACAGTACAAGATTTTCGGTCTTAATAGTTTTTTAAACGTGCGACAAAAAGCTCACACCATAGAGACAAGGAGAATCTTATGAGACTTAAAATCTCCGATAGCAAAGACTGCAGCGGGATGTGACTGTGTGTCCTTTTGCAGCCAAAATTGGGTAAATTCTCCTGTAGTGTGTGGCAGTCTTTAAATATTATAAATAGAATGCGATTGATTTCTCTGTCTGAGAGTGAGTGAACGCTCAGGTACAGAGCCAAAGTCACATTAGAAGAGTTACAGCCGTGATCTGCAGACTCAGCCCCAAACACTGCAGCAGTCACACTCTAATGCTCTACCTCCCTCTCTTTTTATCCTCACTCATTCCCTCTATTCTTCATCTCATTCCCTCCCTGCTGCCTCTCCCTTACTCTCTCTCGCTCTTCTCATCAATCATCTCACTCCGCAACCTTGTTCCTCTCTGTTCTTTCAGCCTCCTCTTCCCTCTCCCTTTCTCTCACTCACGCTCCACAACCTTCCTTTAATTCTCTCCCTCCATAACTGGTCTCTAACTCTACGACCTTGCTCCTCTCTTTTCTTTCAGCCCCTTTTCTCTTCTTTCCCTCTCATCTCTTTTTTTTCTCTCCATCTCCTCTCTCTCCACTCTTCTCACACTTCCCTCCTGTTTCTTCAGCTCGGTTCTCCCTCCATCTCCTCTCTTCCCATCCCGTCTGACTCCACATCCTTCCTCTTCTCTCGTTTTTTCAGCCTCCTTTTCTCTCTTTCTCCCTCTCTCTCCTACTCTTCTTTCTTCTCCTTCTCTCTTTCTACCTTTTATTTATTGTATCGCTTTTTCTCTTCTCACAATTTCTCTGCCTTCCTCCCTCTACCTCTCTCTCCTTCCCTCTCGCCTTTAAATCCCTCTTTTTCTCTCTCACCAAGCCCCTCCTCCTCTCTCTCTCGCTCCTCCCGTATTTTATCACTAATCTGGCTCACATTTGAAAATCATTTAATCCTACACTTTAATGCCAGATGATGATATAATACAGATTTTTTAGCAATTTCAAATTAATCAACTAAATGAAAAAAAGCAAAACAAACAAACAAAACAAAACACTTGCCCAACCTTAAATTATGGTATTCAGACCTGTACATTTAATTTTATAGCAATTTATACACATATTGCATAGTCCATTGAATTTAATTGTGCGCATTATGTCCATTATTGAGTAACAATTTCTGCTGATCAATAATGCACATTTATTTTGTTGACTTTGACTTTGAACTTTGTCAAAAACTAGAATTTGTGGTATGGCAATATAAAGCTCAAAAGTCCTATAGTACACCATTTCCTGATACATGTTATAATGCTGTTTCCTCATCACAAACATACCTGGAGTTGTGTTTTGTTTCATTCACACATGTTCAACACACAATCTCTGTTCCACCTTGTGATGTCATACATTAATACAAGAAGTGCTCCCATGTGTTTTTAAACTCCATACACCTTCATTACAATTATTTGGATGATACCAGCTCTGAAATTGACTCAAAGAAAGGTAAAGGGTAGCTGTTAGCTTGAAAACTAGATGATGTGACAATTTGGAACAGAGCATTTTGAGCTTTGGAGATGTAGACAGACTAATAATACAGGATTACTCAAACACACACTCATTGATGGAAAAAAAAACAAAACTCCATATATGCTTTTGATGAGGTAAACACACACTCATTGATGGAAAAAAAACAAAACTCCATATATGCTTTTGATGAGGTAACAACGTTATAACATGGCTTAAAGACCACAGGAGTCCATTTTGTGTACTATAGAACCTTTAATGCACATTTGTTAGCTTTGCCTTGCCAGTACTCCTTGCAGACTGTATTGTGGTTGGGTAAACTGCATGAAGTGTGTAAACTTGCGCAAGCCCCCTACTCCATGTTAGCAACTCCACTGACATTTAGACAAACCACGACCCCAAATAGAACCTAAAGTTCAGTTCTAAACACTCACTTGGTGCTGCAGGATCGTTTGGTGCACGACCCGAGCATAGTTATCCAACTTTACCCCCGAGTTGCTTCTACTTCTCATGGTTCACGGGTTATCAGTCCAGTCGAGCTAAAAAATAAACTTTAAATACATTTCTCGGGTTGTTTTGGGGGTTATAAAAAGCAGAAGTAATAGGTTTAATCCGGGGGCGATAGGCAGCTGTCCACCTCACTGTCAAAACCCACCAACAGCAGAGTGTGCCGAGTTCTAGGGACGTAACATGAAACGGGTCCCGGAGGACTCACTTTCAAAATAAAGTACTTATTTTTGCATTATAATAAAGTACACAGCTACCTTATACAGCTATTTTTCTTTATATACATTAAAAAAATACGTATATTTATTGAATAGTAGTTACTTGAAATGTAAAAAATGCTGTTCGTTTTAGAGTATGCATTAATATTTATTTCAGATGTTTATGTTTTTAGTTTTATCTGGTAATTTCACATTAAAATATGTTGTTTGATAATAAAAAATATTCATTTTTACTCGTTAAGTAAGTGGACGTCTGAAAAAAACTAAAATATTTCAAAGACATCATCTCCCAGAAAGCATTTCGCTCACCTTCATTTCTCACTTTGAAACATCCGTGTAGAAACTGTAGATTTTAGTGTTTAATAGCTTTATTTTAACCAAAACAAAAATTACAAAATGTTTTATAAAAATAATTACATGTAATAAAGTCAATATTATGTGTTTTAAGGGATTTATTTGAATAATTTGTTTGTAGGAACAATTAAAAGCACATCTACTGTTTTAGGGGGACCGTTTGGATGTGACACAAATTCAAAGCTACCGTTCACATCTTTCCGCTTTTGTTTTACATTAACATAAACATCCTTCTTTTTGTCCTTTTATTGCTTTAAATGAGTTGCAGAGAAAACAGTGACGATGACAGCTCCAGTAAGCGCAAAGTGTGTTACGTTTATAGTTCGGAATACATCGAAAAATGCGATAGTTTGTCCAAAGTACCAAACCGGGTGAGTCCAGTGAATGAGTTTTGAGGATCTAAATTTTTAAATTGAACTAAAACGAGATTATAACCAGATTTATCGGAATATTTCTGTTCCAGGCGAGTATGGTTCACTCCCTGATAGAGGCGTATGGTCTGCTGCAACATATGAGGTCAGTTTGGACGTTTTAAAGCTCATTTTACCCTATAATAGCTGATCGATTCTTTATAATTGATTTTCCGTGCCCTTATTACAGTTTTATGCCAATTAAAGGTGCATTGTGTAACTTTTCTGATGGAATGTCTGTCAAATGTTTTCTCTATGATGATGTTATCACTTTGTCTGGAATGTTCCATAGTATGGCATTAAACCATTCTATCATCATGGAGGCCAAACCAGACCTTGTTAGAGGACAGATCTGTGGAATGACAAACCTTCTTTCAGTCGGAATGACTGTTTTTCTAGATATTTTTGAGCTCTAAAACTGAAGTTAAATACGATGTTTATGTAGAGCTGTTTAATGTCATACTGTGGAACATTCCAGGCAACACAGTGACATATCCATAGAAACAAGCAGAATCACAGACCCTCAACCAAAACGTAACACAATGTAACCTTTAAGATTATCTACAAATTGTATTACAATCAAGGAAGTAAATCTTTTCCATTGAGGCAAGGTTATGTACTTACAGTTATTGTTTGATTATCTTGTACCAGCTATTTTAGATGTATTTGATATTATATTGATACCAGTATGTTATAATTGTAATTAATAAGTAACTATGAGAATTTATCAGCCTATAAAAACTAAATAAAAATAAACAGAAGACAGGACATTTAGCTCATCAAGCTCTTCGGATTTAATTTTCAATGCTCTGAACCTAACAATAAACGAACTCGGGAGCATACCTATGTTCCCACTGCTCTATGTTCTCACAGCCCTGTTTTCCCACAATTAAAAGATATTTTTGTAAGTAACCCCACAACCTCTACCCTCAATCTGGCTCTATGTAATAATTAAAATACAAGAAGACCTCACATCTTACAGTGTTAAAACTGTTTTATGGCACATTTTGTATTTACCTACAATTTAAATCTGTTCTTAATGTTTGCAGTATTGTGAAGCCTCGAGTGGCGACGACAGAAGAAATGGCAAAGTTCCACAGTGACTCGTATCTGGAACATCTTCACAAAATTAGCCAAGATGGAGACAATGATGATCCTCAGTCTGTAGACTTCGGACTGGGTACAAACACTATTTTACTTTTAACATTTTATCATAAACTCTATACAATTATAGTTCATACATTTTACCTGTTTAGAACTTGAGGGGTTAATGTTTTTGGCTGTTTTTAATTCTCAACCCATTGTTGCTTTGACCTGCTCTTTAGAACTCAATCTTCTCCAAATGAGAAAGCCAATCAAATTAACCCATACATTTAAATTAAAGCCACAGCATGTAACTTTTTGGACAAATAATAATATAAAATATTATTTTATTGCATTAAAAAAAAAAAAAAAAAAAAACATGCGTTCTTATTGTGAGCGAGCTTTCACCTACAAAAACCTGATTCATTCTGCTTGTTTTCATGATAATATTTTTTCCTTTGGCTATAATATTCCTGGTAGTTTGGTGCTAAACATGCATATCTCCATGTAGAATGTTCCAAAGTATGGTTTTGTGAATTTTGTTCACTGTCAATGGAAAAAAAAATAAATAAAAAATCTGATTCTGATAACTTTCCATGAAGTCCGGCCAATGACATGGCACCTCCAGAAAATTACATACTCTACTTTTAAAGATTGCTAAAATAAAAGTGTCTTTTACTTGATTAGTTTTTAGATTTTAGTCATTGCTTACAGGGGGTGACTAGACAAGACATGGCAAATTCTTGTCTTATTCATGTTTTAAACAGCAGAGGGCAGTGTTTCACCATAACGTTTGTTGAGCAGCAACTAAATCTACTCATAATTTGCTTGTTCAGATGCAGATAACAAAGGCAAACAGGTGTAGTCACGATACTAAAATTTCTAATTTGATTTTGATACTAAGGAACAGACACGGTACTCAATACAATACAATCATGATAATCAAAAAGCACTCTTTATTTAACAGTAGAATGTGATTTTCAACATTAAATAGTAATACTTTCTTAAATATTAACATTAACTTATGAATGTGTCTGACTTTTTTAGTATAAATACCTCCTCAAATGACTATCTAGTTTTGTTGTACTTTTGATTAGTATCTGATTTGTGATATTTTTGACAACCCTAATGGAACAAATCTTAGTATTTGTTATAGTATAGTATATATTATACTATAGTGTAGTATTAAAGTATTTGTAACTAGAAATGAGAACTGATTTAAAATAAAAGTGCTTGAATTGAATTACTTAATTCTGATTCTAAAATTCTCTCCATTAGGAAATTATTATCACTTCTTAAGGTTATAATGTACTATTTATTCCTGACTTATCTGGGAATCCACAACTCATTGTTTTCAGACATTAGAAATAAGAACCCTTTTTATGTGTGGAAAAATAGTGTAGTTAATCCTTGTTGACGTTATTTCAGAAAAGTACTTTTCCCTAGACTTTTGGTGAATCCTGATTGAATCCGCTGCGTTGTCACTTCCTCCTTTTGTGTCTTCTCTGGTCCATCCTTCCTCTCCCTCTCTCCGCCCTTCCAGGAATTTACTTTAATTTTCCAACTCAAACCAACAAACATATTTCTACATATTTTTTTCTGAAATTATCTTTGGAATTGTGACAGAATATTGACATTTAGACATGGCAGGAATAGAGTGATCATAATGTAACACAAACCTTTTGAAAAGTGGCATCACAAATTTAAAGGTGCATTATGTAACTTTTCTGCTCCGCTCACAGTCAAAATTTCTGTCTTTCTTGGTATTTTTGTATTATTATGGTGCTTATTTCAAAAATGGAAACTAGTTGGCAAATTTAAAACTTTTGGAATATTTACTGATAGTTGCTCATTATCAAAGGTTCCAGAGTATGACATTAAACTTCTGTTTCCATGGAGACAAGCAGGTAACCATGTTACAGGTCAGATCTATGCGTGATGAAAAAAGAAGATAATTCATAATTTTAAAAAATGTTTTAATTAAAAATAAAAAGGCAAGGAAAGAAAGAAAGAAAAAATACCTTTAAAACATGCTTTAAGTGAAAAGATGATGAAAGGAAATGACAATGAAAATAATAGAAAAAGTAGGAATAGTACAAGATCTCGTGCCACAAGATTATGCGCACATGCATCTCATGAGATGTTTTTCCAAGTGTTCACATTTGGATTGGACAAAAAAGGGTCAAGTTTTCATGAGTTACATCCCGTACAGTTCTGAAAAGTAGGACTAGAATGGAAACCGAAATATGAACTCAAATAAATAAAAAAAATGTGAAGCCAATTGGAAAATGAATTATGAAACTTGTATTTTAAGAATTATGTTACAGACTCTTCTCTTCTTTTTTTCGTCGACCCAATTTTGTTTCCTGTTTCATCCCTACTATATCATTAAGTAGTGACTAAAAGTGTTCAATAAAAATATATATACAAATATAAGAGGGACTAGCAGTATGGTTATGCTGTCATACCACATTACTTTATTTGTATTTACTTAGGTGTGTGTGTGTGTTTGGGTAGGTTAAGGGGAGCTTAGTAGTTTTATGTTTGTTTTAGGTATTGTTTTATGTTTTCTGTGTCTTGTTCTTTTTCTTTTCTTGTTGTTTCTTTTTTGTGTAATGATATATTCTATTGTTGTTAATTAAAAAGATTGAATAAATTACTTTGAAGGTAATAAAACTTCTGCATCAACTGTATCATTTGGCTTTGATTCCCAGACTTTATTCAAATCTATACTCCCATTTGGTCCTGTTGTTTTTCAGGATACGACTGCCCCATTGTGGAGGGCATCTATGACTACGCTGCAGCAGTAGGAGGCGCCTCCATCACCGCGGCTCAGGCTCTGCTGGACAGGAAATGTGATGTGGCCATTAACTGGGCTGGGGGCTGGCACCATGCAAAGAAGTAAGGAACAAACAGCAGTGAAGGATGGGGGAAGTGCAGAGGACTGATTTCGCTATAGGAACATTATAGTGTACCATAAACTCAAAGAAACCTTGTGTAACTTCTAAGGAGGGTCCGTTACTTGCTTGTTTCCATGGAGATGTCTCTTGTTCTCTCAGGGATGAAGCCTCTGGTTTCTGTTATGTGAACGATGCAGTTTTAGGAATCCTCAAACTGAGAGAGAAATACGAGCGCGTGCTTTATGTGGATGTGGACTTGCACCATGGAGACGGTACACACTGAAACACACACATCACATTTTTATATGTTATTTTATTTATAGTTTACTTTTCATTATTTCTTTTCCTGTAGGTGTGGAAGACGCCTTTAGCTTCACGTCCAAAGTCATGACAGTTTCTCTACACAAGTTCTCACCTGGATTCTTCCCTGGTTTGTGTTTTGTTTTAATAAAATAAATGTTATTTTCTAGATATTGGCACATATTTAAGGGGCTCGTGTTATGCTATTTTCTTCCATTTGTGTTATAAAGTTGCTTCCTCATCACAAACAGACCTGGAGTTGTGTTTTGTTTCATTCACACATGTTTAACACACAAACCCTGCATATTTAGACAGACTAAATATGCATCTCTGTTCCATCTTGTGATGTCATGTGGTAATACAAGAAGTGCTCCACTGTGTTTTTAAACTCTATACACCTTCACTTGGATGAGCTGATGCCAGGAATTGTCACTGTCTACTGAAATAAAGGTAAAATGTAGCTGTAAATTTGAAAACTACCACTTCATGACCTTACAAGGTGGAACAGAGTACTCAAACATGTGTGAATGAAACAGGACCTTTAAAGTCGTTGTATCTAAAGCTGTACTGGACCCGTTTCTTCTCAGGGACAGGAGACGTGTGTGACACAGGTCTGGGTAAAGGCCGATGGTATGCCGTCAATGTCCCTATGGAGGATGGTATCCAAGACGACCGCTACTACCAAGTATTCACCAGGTACAAGAGCACATCCACACATCCACACCCTGGGACACACTGAAGGAAGCCAGGCTGCCAATCTGCACCATCACCCCTCACACCAGCAACACTCATAAGAGGCAATGTGGGTGAAATGTCTTGCCTAAGGACACAACAGCTAGATCTATCACAATCATAGACTACATACATAAATGGACACAGCTAACCCGCTGGTCGCCACATTGCAATTAGGAAGTGTTCATGGGGGAGCCCAACGCTCTGAGTGGCATCACACTCCCTTAGTCCACGACTTGCCACAGTCCATGATTCTTACCTGTTGTATTCCCCCAGTGTCCTGCAAGAGGTGTGGTCGACCTTTAATCCCGAGGCCGTGGTGATGCAGCTGGGGGCGGACACGATGGCGGGAGACCCCATGTGCTCCTTTAACATGACCCCTGTGGGTGTGTCCAAGTGCCTGCTGTATGTGCTGCAATGGAGGCTCCCCACCCTGCTGCTGGGAGGAGGTAACGCACAATAGGACTGAACTGATTCTGGAAAATATCAACAGACTGAGGAGGGGCAAACAAAGAGACAATTGTGGATAATTTTTTGCCCCCCAGAAAGACTAATGCTTTATCTTAATCTTAAAGGAATCATATGCTGAATTTGCTAGTCATGTTTCATAAACTTGACCTATCTGTGTCCCAATTCAAATTACATTTAGCTTTTATTGATCACAATTATAATGGTCTTAATTACAAAAACAATGGACATGATGTCCCTTTTATTTAGTTCAGGACACAATTATCCAATCAGAAAGCAGAATGAGCCTCACATTATTAATGATCATGAATCAGTGCTAGTGCAGCGTCTGCACCTCAGTGAGTAAATTCTATTTCATACATTTGCTTTAACTCTCACACTGTCCTCTGCCTGCAGGGGGGTATAATCTGGCGAATACAGCACGCTGCTGGACGTTCCTCACGGCCGCAGTTTTGGGAAAGACTCTGCCATCTGAGATCCCAGACCATGAGGTACCATCACCACCACCATACACTTATACTGTAATAAACAGACATACGCACATACACACATGTCCATGAGGTACCTACAATACAGTTTCACTATAATGAGAGCACACACAGACACACACATGCTGCATCTGCACAATAATAACACATTCACACACACACTAGGGGTGGTCAATTAGAACTGAAGCGAAATCACAATTTAAATGCATGCTGTTAGCAAATTAGTTTGTTTTTTAAGGCTCATTATTTTTTCCACAAACGCCAAAATATCCAGTGTTATTCTGCATAAAAACTGCTTACACATACATACACACACAGTGAACACAAAGCCTTCTATTGTCTGACGGCCTCAAACCTGAACACTCTGTGCTTCACTTCTGCTGAGTCACCCACTATAATCAAAGATGGCCGCCCACGTCTGCTACACAGGTGAAGCCTCTGTGTGAATGTGGGAGAGAGGAAAGGGAGAGGGGGAGGAGAGGAGAGGGGGAAAGACAGGTGAAGCCTCTGTGTGTGAAGGGAGAGAGGGAGAGAAGAAGAGGAGAGAGAGAGAGAGGGAAGGAGGAAGGGGAGAGACAGGTAACGTCTCTGTATGGGGAGGTGAAAGAAGAGGAGGATGAGAGAAGGAGAGAGGGGAGCGACAGGTGAAGCCCAGTGTGAGACAGGGTGAGAGAAGGGGAGGAAGAGAGAGGAGACACAGGTGAAGTCTGTGTGTGTGAAGGGGAGAGAGTGAAAGGAGAGGAGGAGGAGAAAGGAGAGAGAGGGACAGGTGAAGCCTCTGTGTGCGAGGGGGAGAAAGAAGGGAGAAAGAGACAGAGTGAAGGAGAGCGAGAAGAGGAGGGAGAATGGGTAAAGTGGGAGAGAAAGAAAGCACAGAACTGCTCTGTTCTTGAACCACAACAGTCTTAGTGCTGTTTCTGACCTGCTCCAGACCCTTTCAACACCAACTCAATTAATAATGACTCGTGTTTTTTTATTTCTCTATATTTTGTCCTAGTGTTGTCACGATACAAAAATTTAAAACTTGATTCCTATACTTAGCAATAGGTTCCATGCTCAATACCAATTCTGATACCACAAATAATTAAAAAAATAAACACTCTTTGTTTCAAGAGTCAGTTTTGTGTAATATAGGACCTGGAAATTGATTTATTAATCTGAAGTTATTGTGATTTCAGGCCATTTTATTATGTTTCTACTCCAGTACATGATGTCAATCTGTAATTTCCATTACTCATTTTGTCATTACACAAATCTTATCTTTTTCCAATTCAACTCAGTGTTTACATTTTGGGCAGCACAAAAGATTAAAAATAGAATTATAATAACATCATTATTCAGAATTGGGAAGTCCCTTTGACAATAGTGCTTTTTATTCTTGATTAGCAGACTAAATATAGATAAGTTTAAACAATTGCACTCCTGGTTTCACTTATTATGCTGTGATATCTTATAAAAACATGTGCCATGCCATGTGGTGCAGATCTGGTAGGGTCAGATGTCATTAACCCCCAGCAGTGACTTGTATTGTCCAAAGAGGCGCCTGATCCGCGTCAGCCTCCATTGTGTGATAACACTGGAGCCAATCTGCCTCACAATCACAGACAAGCGACTAACGAGGACGTTTTCTCTGGTCTTTCTCTATATTTGACTTTTTAAAATACTTTTTAAGATTATGGATAAATTAAATTGGTTAAAATAATGTAATGTAATGTAATTCTTGTAATCCTATAATATTGATGTCATCCTCCAAAATTGCTGAAAATGTCTTATTATTATTATTATTATTATTATTAAATTAAATCTATTTTAACTTGGCTGTATATGTTTTGATTTATATGTTAATTTGAAATTGTATTAATTATAACTTAAGTTTCATAAAAAGTAAAGTTACTATAGGAATATTGCTTTAATAATAATTACTTTTTTGTGATATCTTTATTTTTGTTATGTAGATTTTTTTTTAACAGCTGAAGTAACATAATTCCAAAAAATACCAACTTATGTTTTTGAAAATTTGTCCTCCTTAAAAAATGTTTTATTTGTTTGTAATGCGGAATTTTCAAAAACTACTCTGATTAGCCTGTAGACTATACAGGACATAAAGTTCACTTAACAAACTGCATATCTTCAGTATTTTAGTTTTGACATTGTTTTTGTCTCATATTCAGTTAGGTTTTTTTTTGTTTTTTTTTCCTCCCTGAGTTCCTTGCTTCGATTGCGGTGTGAACTCTCGCCACAAAAACTCACTTCCTGTTTCTACTGTGTCCTTCCTGAATCTACTCTAGTGAAGTCAATAAAACTATAAACATGACATCAGCACATTGTACACTAGTTTAAACTCCAATTCTTATGGTAAATTTTTCTGGAATTACTGAGCCCATCCTCGTGAAACAAAAACTACCACAAAGTTCAGCATCTTCTCTGTCAGTATAAATAAACAAAAGTCAAATTATCTTTTCACATTAGTTTCAGAAAGTGGTGCCATTAAAAGGACTTGAAGAAGTAACGTTAATATTAAGTTTGTGGAGCTGATCCCAAACAAATAACGAGAAGATTCAACATTTGTCAGTCGTAACTTTGGAGATATTGATTCTTTGCGGCTCATGCCCTCAACAGTCCCTGGGGGTGTGATGCTAACTGTAAGGGCTGCTCTGTCGGAAGCTCTCTTACTCAAGTTAGACTTTAATCTGAGCTTTATTTTAACACCATTTGACCAGATAGACCTGACAGCTGGTAAATGTGCTGTTTAAATCCATTTTGTATTTCTTCTTGAGTTTTCAGACTCTTAAAACTTTTTTGCCAGTGTTTGTGTCACCTTGGTAACTTCTGGACATTCCGTCATAGAGATGCATGTAGACACCCCCACCCCCAACACCCTCAGTGTGATGTCACTGCAAAGTATCAATCAGCAACTTCATATATTTAGCTTGTTTTGTATTCTAGTCGCCTGCTCCACTGTAGTTTTAAACCGGATAGGAGTCTGTATGGGAGCCTGGATTTAGCAGAGGATATGTCCTCGCTTCCTCCCTCCTCGCTTCCTACTTCCTTGTTTCCTGTCTGCGTCCTACTTCCTCCTCGCTGCGCCCTTTTCCTCAGAACGACATCACGCGGACGCCATTGTGTCCAACGGAAACTCCACGCTCTGTTTACGGATATCATGCTCACATTTAGGAATAAGTTGCATCTAGAATTTTAGCATGATTTCAGATGGAAGGTGGAGCCCGTATAAACTCTATGGGAGATTCACTGTTTTTTGAAAGAAATCTCTGAACTTATGATCCACAAATCTTCTCATTATTTGTTTGGGATTGGCTCCATAAACTTTCCATATTAAAGGTCCATTGTGTAACTTTTCAATTAGGGGTTTACCTTCTTGTTTCCATGGAGATGTCATTGCTCTGCTTCAAATGTTCCGTAGTATGACATTAAACAGCTCTACTTTACATTCAAGTACAGCTCTACTTTACATTCATATAGTCAATTAAAGGTGCTTTTAAAGTGGAAAAATACCTAGAAAAACAGCCATTCTGACTGTGAACGGGGTCGCCTCTGCTTAGATCTGACCTGTAACTTGGTCTCCATGAAGATAGAAAGTTTTAATGCCATACTGTGAAATATTCCAGGCAAAGCAATAATATCTCCATGGAGAAAAACATTTGACAGACATTCTTTTTGAAAAGTTATACAATGTTCTTTTAAGTCTTTGGGGTTGAATAATGGCCCCATTTTCTGAAGATATTGTGATAAAATTATTTGACTTTGGTTTATTTAAACTGACACAAGATGCTGAACTTTGTCAGTTTTTGCTTCAGGTTTATAGGTCTAGTAGTTACAGAGATACGAACCATAAACCAGGCCAGCAAATCTGAAATCTGACACTTACAAATTCCACCATTGCTTCAGTTCTGACATGTCTTTACATAATTTAAGTGTATTTTTAAGTATGTCCCTGTAGTGAGTTTGAGTTTTCCTTTCCTGTCTTGATTTTTTTCCTCTGTTTTGGAGTGAACTTGTCCCAGGTTCAGGGACAGAGTGAAGCAGAGGATCTGTGACTCAGCTGAACTTTCCATATACCTCCTGTGTTTATATAATCCTCACTCTGCTTCAGAAGTACACCTGAAATAGCTCCTGAAATATGGCAAATAATGGACACTCTTATAGGGGTATAAACTATCCTCTGAAGTTGTATTTGGAATAATTCATGCATGTTTAGTTAATTTTTATTTTCCTTTATTCAAATTAATATTTTCATCTACCCCCCCCAAACACACCTGCTGATTAAAGCTGGGTGATTTTTGGCAGAAAATGAAAAACTATTCTCAATTTTTATACCCGACTCCACTATACATGTCCTCCAAACTGAAAAAAATGTATTCAGTGATCATGTTTAATCCATTGGGGAAATAGTTTATGAACTAGATAAAAACTATAGCATTAAACATAAAGGCCCAACATTTAACTTGACATCACTGATTTCAGAGCATCACTTGTACGTCTCTGCTTTAACTCTGTCCCTGTGACTGCAGTGAGCCTTTCTAGGATTTGCAAAGCAATTTTCAATGCAAGAAAGTGGAGAAAATAAAAATATATTTTCTTCCAAGCAAATGGATTTGAACTTCAGATTTGATTAATTGGTGTAATCATTTTCCAGCCCTGTCACTGTTCCGTACTTAACATTTTCTTCAATTCATGTTGTTGTGATGACAGCCTCCCCCATCTTTCTTTCTGTCTTTACCAGATTTCTGTCTCTTCTCCCTTTTCATCCTCTCTTCTCTCTCCACAACCTGTCCTATTTCTTCTCCTCCTCTCTCTCCTTTCCCTTTTCGTTCTCACCTTTCTCTCCCACTCTCTCTTCTGCCTGTCCTCTTTCTACTCCCACTCTCTTCTCGCTTTTCGTCCTTTCTTCTCTCTCCCCTCTCTTCCCTCTCTCCGCCGCCTGTTCTCTTTTTAGTCCTTCTCTCTCTTCTCTGCCTTTTCCTCCTCTCTTTTCTCTCACCTCTCTTTCATCTCTTTCCTTTCTCTGCCGCCTGTCCTCTTTCCTCTCTCTCTCCTCTCTCTTTCCTTCCTCTCTTCTCTCCTCTCTCTCTCCTCTCCATTGTCTGTCCCCTCTCTGCTCCCCCCTTTCTCTACTCCTCTCTTCTTGCTCTCCTCTTTCCCACTTTGTTCCCCTCTTTTCTCTTCATTTTTATAATCCTCGATCATATGTTTTCCCAGCCTCCTCTCTCCCTATCTCTCTCTTTCTTCTTTTCTCCCTCCTCTCCCTCTTTCATGACTGAACGTCCTTTCAAACTCTGAAATAACAAACACAGTGTTTTTCAATGAAACACTTCCCGAACACTGGTCCCTGAACTGTCTGTACTTTACACAATAAAATGACTCAGGCACAATTACAAAAGTGTTCTCCAAGAAATGACTCTACTGTAGTAAAAGTAACGTAACATCTGATTTGAAATGTGAAGTGCGGAACAAAACATTGGAAGAACAAAGCATAAAATGAACCAAATTAGAGATGGGGCCAATATTTGCAATCAGATATCACCTTTACATTTATAGCAGAAGCCAATGTTTTCTTTGGCCCAAACTAGCTCTCTAAAATGTGTGTACTTTTTTTTTTTTTCTTTTGTATAGAGGGCTCTGCAAAAATGTGACATACATAGGTTGTGGATGTGTTTCTATATTATTATAGAACTAGTGGGATTATTAGTCATGCAAATTACTATGCACCAACAAAACCTCTTTTCGTTAAAATAAAAGTACTTTTTAATTTTTTTTTTATCTCATTGACTTGAGTACAGCTGTAGTGCTGTACAAGGCCTAGAATCGTATCCTTTGTCCTTGTGTACAGTTATTTGAGCACAGAGAGAGTCAGTGTAACCTTAAAAGAACAGGCATGTTTTTTTAAAAATTAAGATAATAACTAAGAAAAAAAAGTGATTATATTTTGTTAGAGGGGTTAGAATATGGAATAACCTGAGTGATGATTTTAAAAAGTCTAACACTGTAGAAGCCTTTAAAAAAATATATAAAGCATTATGTTTTTAACACTATAGAGCCCTCAATTTAGTTTGTTTTAATTTATATTTGTCTTTTATATATACAGTAAGTCTCAAGTGAAATTGTAAATGCAAACTTGCTGTTCATACGCTGCTTTTCTTTCTTGGAATACTGTCATTGTTTAATAAGGGTTGACATTTTAAGTACTTTTTACTTCAGCTTAAATTCTTTTGATCATGATCTATGAGGTTGTAGTTTATATTTTGTTTTGTTTTGTGGTGCTGATGATCAAATAAAGCACTACTAATACCACTACTACTACAACAAAATTCGAACTAGATAAATTTGGAAAATAATAAAAATCTGCTCATATATCAGCCATCGCTCTGTCAGTATCAGCCTTGGCCAAGAAAAAAATCTGTTGATGTTTGAACAAAGACAGACGCAAAAATGAGGCAAACTAAATCATATTTGAAGGAGCGAAGAAAGAAACTCAATGTTCAAATCATTTCATATTGTCCATGTAAAGCTTTTGAAACTTAACTCACAGTGGGAAGAAGTGCTCAAACTTCCATTGGTGCACATCCACTGCTCTGTATTTACTTTGTTCTTAATGATAAATAAATGAAAAAAAAAAAATCTGCTGGTTTGTCCATACTTGGCGCTGTCAAACAACATAACTCAGATCAGAAAGTAGCATAATATGAGCCCTTTAAACTAAAACTGTAACGATAAAAGTATGAATATTATGTTCCTAAAAGCTTTTAAAAGTTTATATAATATGTCTTTAATCTCTAATTGTGTAAATAGTGAAATAGAGATTCAGGCCAACCCAGGTTTTAAAAGAAAAGGTTATAAAATCTGATCTCATACAGTTGTTTTTACAGCTGAGAATTATTCTTTATGCGATGGTACTTTGTCAGAAACCGTAAACCTGAGCTGAAATCATCTTTGGCGTTTGTCTCTGTCTGAGGTCAGTCCGTCGGCCGTTCCGTGGACGTGCTCCTGATTTGGTTTTGAAGAATTTGCCAACTCAAATAAGACAAACAATGGGAGCTAGACATGAGATCTCCTCCTGAAAAAAGGTGGAATTAATGACTTTTACACAATAAGGATATAACTGATTCTCCACCACAGCTCAATGTTTATAATGGTTGTGTTGTCTAATATCTGTGAGTTTTAAAAGATGCATTGTGTAACTTTTCTGGTGGAGGGTTAGTTAAATAGTTTTTTTTTCCCCTGGAGATGTTACTGCTTTGTCTGGTATGTTTCACAGTATGACATTAAACCATTGTATCACCATAGAGACCAAGCCAGACCCATTTACAGGGCAGCTCTGTGGAGAGGCGACCCTGCTCACCATCACAATGCCTGATTTTTCTATGCATTTTTGAGCTATCATTTACAGGCAGCTCTGTGGAGAGGCGACCCTGCTCACAATCACAATGCCTGATTTTTCTATGCATTTTTGAGCTATAAAACCACCCGTAATTGAATAAACGTAAGATAGATGTGTTTAATGTCATACTGTGGAACATTCCTGGCAGAGCAATGACATATCCATAGAAACAAGCAGCTCAAAATGAATTCGTAGTTGTCAAGGTAATAGCTCTTTTTACCTTTTAATTCAGAAGAGATTGGCTATTCCAGAACTGAAATTATCCAAATGATGTTAGTGAAGTTGTATGAAGTTTAAAAACACAGTGGAGCACTTCAGAAAATCAGAAAATAGCACAGTATGGGCCCTTTAACCACTTCTTAATGTTATTACAGTTAAGTTGTACATCTTTCTCTGTACCTGTTTCTCTCATTCTTTTGTTTGTATCAGTTCTTCACAGAGTACGGGCCTGACTATTCGCTGGAGATCAGTCCAAGCTGTAGACCGGACCGCAACGACTCCAAACATCTGGATCACGTCATCTCCACCATCAAAGGTTCGCTCTATTTAATCTTAAACTTAAAGGTGCACTTTGTAACCTTCTCGGGGGAGAGTGCGTCACCTGCTTGCTTAACAGCGCAGAAGTTATTGCTTTGCCTGAAATGTTCCAAAGTATCACATTAAACTCTGATAACTGCTATTTATTTCATCTGAAAAAAATGGTTCTTACTGAGAGCAAGGTCACTTCTCCACAGATCTAACGTGAAACCTGGCCTAGTAGCATTTAATACCATACTGTGGAACATTTCAGCAGTAGCGGTGTCACGGAGATGAGCAGACAACCTTCCATTTTTCATATTGCTGTTTTGTTATTGCTAGGTTTCAGATGACATCACAACATTCAACTGGGCCAATATTTAAAGAAGACATACTGTGCTTGTGTCTGCTCTATAGTTATAGTTATATAGTTTTCTATGACACCTAACATTTTAAATCACAATATTGATCTAAAATAACTTAATAAAAGAAACAAACCTTGTCAAACTGAGTTAGAAAACTGTGTCGCTCAATGGGAGCTGACATCGCCATAAACGTCATCACAACAAAGACTCTGCATGCTTTTGACCTCTTCTATGGATGGCTGCACAGCACGTCTATCCATGAGTTTCAGAAAGAGGAAAAATTAGGACCATTGCCATAGTAACAGTTCAAATCTAAAATTGTCGTAAGTCTTTTCACAGACATGTCACAAAGACGCTGTACACATCATTATATATATTCAAAAGTTTAATGCCTGGACTCCCAAAATTTGACAACTAGTTGCTATAATGAAGAAATATTTATATGCAAAAAATATTGAGCTCAAAATTGACCTTTGACTCTTATTTGGCAGTTACTGTGTTCTGCCTTTGTATCATGTGCCAAAAATAAAGAGCAGTGCAGGCTAAAGGCAGTAACTTCATTATTTGCTTGATTTTCACCACACTCACATCCATTATAAGAACATCTAACCGAGGTCTTCATGTTTGTTTTCAATTATATAAAAGACATTTGGATTTCCTATTTAGTGCTCTTGAGGATAGCGCGGCAACACTGACACAAACAGTTTAACAGACAAGTCACTTTACAGTGTAGTATTTACAGTGTGAATAAACACAAAAATACTTTGACATTAAAGATAATTTAAGTATAATTGAATGCAAAGTTATTTTAATTGAATGTGTTAAGGTCCTGTGCCAAGGCCACAACAAAAAGAAGAAGGCAAGTGGCTGGATTTTAAAATAAAATATATTTATTAACTAAATCACAAATAAAACATACACTGTTACTGCCTTTTGACTCTTTGTTTTTGGCACACAATACAAAAGCAGATTGCAGTAACTGCCAAATAAGGATCAGAGGTCAACTTTGAGCTCAATATTTTTCACAATCTATTCACACGATAAAGGAGGTCTTAAATACTCGTAAAATGATATTAACTAATTTTTGAGCACATGGCGTTCTGCCTTTGTTGGGCTTAATGGCACCAAATATAAGTCATAAATAAAAGTACTATGTTTATAGAGGGTTTCTACAGGGTTAGACGACACAGGGAGAGTATCCGACACACAAGGGAATTTGTGCATTTCAGAACATGCTTGTCGAGGTCTAAATGTCATTTTTTTTTTTTGCTACTTTTACACAGAATAAGACAATATGGAGACACTGGGAGGGTATCTGATGCATACAGAGACCATAGAATAGCTAAAGAACTGCTGCCAGATGTTGCCATTCAAACCCATTGCGAGATAGGGTCACTGCTCCTTGTTCACCATGATGTTTTCCATGTACAGCCTTGAGTTGGCAAAAGAAGAGAAAGCTGAGGAAAGCATTGTCTTAATTTAACCAAAATGTGGAACGAATTAGTGTATAAAATGAGTGACATAACCCTAGTGAGGCTTTGTTTACAGTGGTCTGTTTGGGTCAGAGCTCATAAAACGGTTTGTGAAGTGGAGATTTGGGGTTTTGTGTGTTGGTTTAAATTATAGCAGTTCTACTTTCTTCTTCTTGTGTTCTTTATTAGCGCTGAAAGCTGGGACATAATGTACAAGAAGCTGAATTGTCGATGGATTCAGTTGTTGTGTCCAATTATTGAAATAAGTGAAAAATTATATGACAAAATTTAATTCAGTGCGACATCGCCCATAGCGCTCAGCTCCAGTCAAATGAAGCTCATTGATGTTTGCGGTTATAGGGGCAAATTTGGAGCCGAGATTGATTTTTGGAAACCTGCGAGCGAGTGTCATAGCAACCAAAGAGCCAATCAGGAGCAAGGTTGTTGAAAGTAACGCCCTTTCACATAGGGAAGGCCAAATTAGACAACAAGTCTTTCCCCTTTCTTGGCTCCCTGTGCTAAGTCACCCCCCCTTCAGAGCGCCATCACAGCACAATCAGCGTCATAATTAAACTACTGCACATCGCATGAAGTTTGTTGAGTTGTAGCGTGGAGTTTTGTATTATGTTTTTATATTTATAGAGAATTGTCATATTTCAGCATGGATGACTTAGGCTTGTGGGCGGAGCTTTGTACTGGGTTACAATAGGGGCCGGGAGAGATTGCTAGATTACTTAAACATGCATGGATTACATCTAAAACCTCTTTGGGCATGTTTCTGATGAGGGAACAACATTATAACATAGTAGAAAGCTCCAAAAAGTGGATTGTACCAACCCTTTAAAAATGTGGCATTATTTTGCTATAGAAGGTGATCTTATTTAGTAGGAACAGTAAAAGTTATGGTGTCAATACTCATAATTAGGTGATAGTTTGAGCATAAATCAGGCCCAGTCTCATAAACAAACACAAATCTCTAATAAAAACACATTTGAATGAACTCTCCAGACTCCACAGCCACGGAAACCCTGGCAGAGGACCACGTCACATTTGTGGAGCTTTGTTCATTTTTATTCTCTTTAAATTAAAAAGGTGTTAGAGCGATCATAAAAAGTATTTGTGAAGTTTTACCCTCAGTCTCTTAATCCTGGTTACGACTTGTAGCCACGCGAGGAGCTGTAATGTCTGAGCGAATTCAGATATCTGGGTTTGTCGGGTTTAGGCTGATATGGGCTTTTTTATCACCAATACAGATGGTTTAGAATCTCGAGAAACTGATATCCTACTTAAAATATATGGTTAGAATTAAGTAGAAACTCATCTACAGCACTTTTTTTTAAATTACAAACTGGATAAGGGTGCAGGGTAGTCAAATTTTGTACATTTATATGTTCAAATAAAAAATGTTGCATATATATATATTGCTATTCCTATCTACCCCTGTTTTCACCACAACTGTTATACCTACTGCTTCCTACGCACTTCCTTCTCCAATTTTATTTTCTTAATCAGTGATCAAATGTAAAAGAAATCTATTCGTTAGTGTGATGTGCAGCTATCCACAAGAGGGCCCAACAGCTGCACAGCTTTTTTTTTTTGTGATGATGTTTATGGTAAAGGTGCACAGATTTTAAGTGTATCTGCTATCTTCCTTAAATCTCAAGCTCAGGCCGATATTTTGTTGTGATTGATTTGTTGCCAAAAATACACACAAAGCTTCATTTTAACACTTTAAAACATGGAAAAAACTGCACAAAATGCGACAACACAGCTCTCTTAAAGGTTTGTGGTAAAAAGGATTGCCCAACATTGTAGCAGCTCAAAAATATCGGTCATCGGTTGCTCTGAATTCTTAACAATCGATATCTACCATGAATCTTGTTTCTTTTATTACGTCGTTTTAGATGAATATTGTGGTTTAAAATGTTCAAAGTATAATATAATGATTCAGGAGTGTCATAAATTATAACTGTAGCAGACAAAAGCACAATATGTTTCTTTAAATGACAAGGGATTTTTTCGGTACTGATTTTTGGTTCACAATTTAAATGAACAATGCTCCAACTAGTACAGGCCAATTTTATGTATTTGGGAAGGACACTACCATATAAATCTTGTTACTAAAAGTCATTTCAACTGACAGCAAATACACCATGAGAAGGCCCCGACCGAAAAGTTACACAGTGCACCTTTAAACAATAGGCGGATGAGAATGTTGTGACCCTATTATCTAAGTAGTTTTTCCTACTTTTGTTAAATAATCCGTTCTATCTTAATGGGAGACAGAGGCGGCGTTTTGGGGGAGATTGTTTGCGATGAAGATTTCTGTGTCAAATTAGATTTTTGAAAAAGTGAATTTTGAGTGAAACAGACTTGAAAGAACGGAGACGAGACGGAGGACGAGAAGATGGAAAACAGATGTGACAGATGCAAGCGGAGGGCAGATTTAGAGACAGAAGTTTAAAAAAGAGACGGAGAAAGAAAGAGACAAACAGCTGTGCAGACTGATATTAGCTGGAAATAATAAGTACATTTCAATATGGTAATAAAATGTGTGTGAACGTACGAAAGTGCAAGTGAGTTACAACTATTACTACTACGACTGTTTCATTTTATTTATATTATTTTGTTTTATTTTATTTTATTTTTTTCATTTATTTTGTTTTATTTATTTATTAATTTTTTTACCAGGGCTACTTCAAGACTAAATTAAATCAAATGTAAGCCAAGACTAAACCAGGGTCTAAACTAGGACTTAACCAGTATTAAACCATGACTAAGCTGAGACTGAGGACTGGACAAGAACTAAACCAGGACTCAATCAGGACTTAACCTGGGATTGAATCAAAACTAAACTAGGACTAAACCAGGGACTGACCCAGGACTAAACCAGATTTGCCCTTTACCCCATTACAATCGGTCTTTTGTACTTCTGTTTACAGGGAATCTGAAGAATGTGGTGTAGGACTCAACTCCGTGTTCCTGAAGTCGGCTCTCCGGTCTGGTCTCTGGACTCTGGTCTCTGGTCTAGAGTCTGTTCTCTGGTCTAGACTCTGTTTTCTGGAATGGACTCTGGAATGGACTCTGGACTGGACTCTGGACTGGACTCTGGACTGGACTCTGGACTGGACTCTGGACCCCGATCCTTGGTCTCTGGTCTCTGGACTCTGGTCTCTGGTCTAGAGTCTGTTCTCTGGTCTCTGGTCTAGAGTCTGTTCTCTGGTCTAGACTCTGTTTTCTGGCCTCTGGAATGGCCTCTGGACTGGACTCTGGACTGGACTCTGGACTGGACTCTGGACTGGACTCTGGACCCCGATCCCTGGTTTCTGATCTCTGGTCCCTGGTCTGGTCTCTAGTCTGGTCTCTGGTCTGGTCTTTAGTCTGGTCTCTGGTCTGGTCTCTAGTCCAGTCTCTGGTCTGGTCTCTAGTCCAGTCTCTGGTCTGGTCTTAATGAAGTCCGCATGGAGCCCTGAGGCACGGAGCAAACTCTGGGATAAAACCTGGAAAACTGCGGAAATGTAACAGTTTTTTTTCCAGACATGTTTTATAATGGGACAGAGGGGGAGAGGCCTCGAGGAGAGACACTGTTACACTGAAAAAACAGGACATAAAATGACTTGACTTTTGGATTGAGTAATAGTAGTTAAGATTTATTAATCTAGTAATTAACTATGACAGAAGCAAGTCTGAAACAGGACTAATTAAACCAACATTTCTCTTGCCTCTAATATGCTTAAAGGGCCTATTTTACACCAAATGGACTCTGCTGAGCTTTTATCCATGTTATAATGCTGTTACCTCATCAAAAACATGCCTGGAGTTGTCTTGAGATGTTTCATGTTTGAGTAACCCTTTATTATTAGTCTGTATGCATCTTCAAAGCTCAAATGCTCTGTTCCACCTTGTGATGTCATGCAGCTGTAGTTGTAGTAACTAAGCTCAACCAGGATTAAACTGCAATAGTTTTCTAGTCCGTAAGAGGAACAAAATACATTATAGTGATCTAAACCTGGACTAAACTTGGTCTATATGTGGTCCTAACCAGGACTAAACCATGTCCAAACCCAGAACTAAACCAGGACTAAACAAAAGACTAATCAAAGACTTGTATTTGGTCCCAGGAGGAGACCTAAGCACCAAGCAAACATTGGGCTCTTGTCCACAGTTTAACCTGCAGAATCCTGCTCAGACTCTGAGCTCAAATGAAACATCTGGACAGAGTTTGGAGATTTTCCCTGAAATGAAGTAAATACTGAAGTAAGTAATGTTATATGGCATTAGAAGCAGGACTGAACTAAGTCTCGAACAGGACAAACCAGGACTAAACCAGGGCTGAACCAGGACTACAACAGGAGTAAACCAGAACTACAACAGGGCTAAACCAGGACTAAACCAGGACTAAACCAGGACTAAACCAGGACTAAACCAGGGCTGAACCAGGACTACAACAGGACTATAACAGCACTATAACAGGGCTAAACCAGTACTACAGGCAACCAGGGCTGAACCAGGACTACAACAGGACTATAACAGGACTATAACAGGGCTAAACCAGTACTACAGGCTGACCCAGGGCTAGAACACGACTACAACAAGACTGAATCAGGTCTGAACCAGGACTATAACAGGTCTACAACAGGACGAAACTAGGGCTGAACCAGGACCACAACAGGACTGAACAAGGGCTAAATCAGGACTTTACTAGGACTCAACCAGGAAGTAATGGTGTTATCAGGAAGTAATGGTGTTATGGGAGGAGGAGTTGCAAGTAAACCAGGTCTAAACCAGGACTGACCTTGGACAGAACTGGCACTGACTGAAAGACTGCTAAACTAGGACTAAACCAGGTCTAACCCTCCTCCTTTCATTCATGACACTATAGTCCCTCTGTCTCCATCAGTGAGCTCCAGCTGTGCTCACTAAACCGGGTATTTCTGTCTCATACATGGACTCGTGGGCTCTCTTCTGTAATTATAAACGCCCTCTCTCTCATTTTAACTTTAGCACAACTCTAATCTGTCCTAACTATTTTAAACCCTGTAAGGACGAGGTTATGGGACACTTTTAACTTTACACTCTACTCATAACCTCTGAATTCAAGTCATTTTAACTCATGTTTTTTCAGCGTGATTAGATATGTACATATTTGGGTCACTCTTTATTATTACTCTGTCTACATCTCGAAAATAGCGTAACATGGGCCTTTTAAAACCCCCAAAATGGTTCAGTTTTATTCTTAGAGATGGAAATATTGTTGTATAAATATATTAAAACGTCACATCTTTTTAAAATGTATAAACACATTGTGGATATTGTAGATTTTTTGCTAAAACTGAAAACTTTTGTAAAACGTTAATTTGAAAACGTTTCTTCATTTATTGTTCTCGAATTGACTGTTTTCATGTAAATATGATTAAATAATTAAAATATTATACAAATATGTTTGCTTTATTGTGTGTTAAAGTTGCGTTGTGTAATTTTTCAGGTCGAGTATGGCGTTAAGTCTTTCAGTCTTCGTGGAGACCAAACCAGACCAGGTTGCAGGTCAGATCTGTGGAGAGGCGCTCACAGTCAGAATGCCTGTTTTTCTAGGTATTTTTGAGCTATAAAACCACCTGTATTTGAATAAATGTAAAATAGAGCTGTTTAATGCCACACTGTGGAACATTGCAGGCAGAACAATGACATATCCATAGAAAAAGCAGGTGACGGACCTCCAACCAAAATGTTACACAGTGCATCTTTAAATAGTGCATTTGACCCATAACTGCATGTTTTGGCCTGGGATTTGCACATGGAACCTTCTTGCTGTGAGGCCATAGTGCTACTGTTATTTCAGTTTTAGTGATAGACAAATAATCCGTTTACACAAATCACATCTGGTTTCGTTTCTCAACAAAAATGTAAAAAAATAAAATCATTATCTCATTACAAAATGTACACTATTTTCTGTTTCCTCATCACAAACAGATCTGGAGCTGTATTTAGTTTCATTCAGACATGTTTAACACACAAACCCTGCAGAATTAGGCTGAGTTCTTCCCTCAAACTGAAAACGCTCTGTTCCACCTTGTGATGTCATGCGGTAATACAGGAAGTGCTCCACTGTGTCCACTAAAATCATCTGGATAATTTAAGCCCCTGGAACTGACTGACGACTACTTCTACTGAACTTAAAGTAAAATGTAGCTGTTAATTTGAAAACTACCACTTCATGACATCACAAGGTGGAACAGAGCATTTTGAGCTTTGGAAATGAAAAGACTCATAATAAAAAGTTACTCAAATGTGCGAATGAAACAAAACACAACTCCGGGTGTGTTTTTGAGGAAGAAACAACATTATAACATGACTTATTGCTCACAGGAGTCCATTTTGTGTCATCTAAGACCACAAAACAAAACCACAAAACTATCTCTTGTTTTATGCTCAAAATTTCCATGTACTTCACAGTTTTCCGTCTCTGTGCCAAATCCAAACTCCATGTGCTCCCGTGTCCGTGTGTGAATCCGTTTTTTCCCTCTGAGTTTGTGGATTTTAAACAGACACAAAGATTTAAGTGAAAAAACAGAACTCCCAAATCTGCAGGTTACATAACACGCACAGACAGGGGCAGTTTTACATCATCCGAACTATTTAAGAAAACAATTTATCACTTTCTGACAACTTTGTTATTTAATCTTTTAAAGGCCCCGTACCAGATTTTACCCTGGTATTTAAAGGCCCTGTATTACAAAAAAATAAATAAATAAAACACTCTTGAGGCAATAAGTTATAATGTTGTTACCTAACCAAAAACATACCTGTAGTTAAGTTTTTTGTTTCATTCACACATGTTTGAGTAACTATTATTAGTCTGTCTACATCTCTAAACCTCAAAATACTCTGTTCCACCTTGTGATGTCACGAAGCGGCAGTTTTCAAATTAACAGCTACGTTTTGCTTTTAGTTCGGTAGAGATTGGCAATTCCAGGCCTGAAATCATCCCAGTGATTCTTGCGAACATATATTAGTTTAAAAGCACAGTGGAGCACTTCCTGTATCACAGCATGACGTCACAAGGTGGAACAGCGTGTTTTCTGTTTGATAAAAGAGCTCAGCCTTAATATGCAGGTTTGTGTGTGCGTGAATGAAACAAAACACAACTGCAGGTCTGTTTGTTATGAGGAAACAATGTTATTAATATTCAGGAAGTGCACTTTAGCATGCTAGTTGTTGTTCGCTTAAAAATCAAATATAGCACATTTCCAGCTCCATCTGCAGCACATGGTCCAGCTCACAAGTTTGAAGATGCGTTGTGTAACTT
>KN514984.1:51122-73456 GCA_000787155.1 Scartelaos histophorus
TCCTCTCCCCTGTCTCTCTTCTATCTCTCCCTCTTTCTTTCCTCTATCTCTCCCTCTTCTACCATCTTTCACTTTTCTATCTCTCTCCCTCCTCTCCTCTCTTTCTCTTCTGTCTCTCCCTCCTCTCCTTTTTTTCCTCTCCTCTAGCTCTCTCTCACCTCTCTCCTCTTTCTCTCCTTCATCCCTCCCTCTCTCTTCTCCCCTCTCTCTCTTCTATCTCTCCTTCCTCTCCCATTTTTCTTTTCTCTATCTCTCTCCTTCCTCTCCCCTCTTTTTCTGATCTATCTCTTCCCCTCCTCACTTCTCCCTCTCCTTTATCTCTCTCCCTCCACTACCCTCTCTTCCTCTTCTTCCCACTTTCTTTGCTCTCTCATCTTTTCTCTCTCTCTCCATCTTTCTCTTTTCTATCTCTCTCTCTCCTCTCCCCTCTTTCTTTCTCTCTCTCCCTTCCCTCCTCTCCAAAAGTGGACAGCGCTACTTACATTTACTTTCTTTCTTTTTCTTTTCTTTTCTTTTCTTTTTTTTTTTTTTTTTTTTTTTTTTTTTTTTTTTTTTTTTTTTTTTTTTTTTTAAAGAAATTGTACGTTTCAGAGTACTTTTCTAGGAGCATACTTTTACTCCTTCTTGAGTCATATATTTATTGAAGTACCTTTACTTCTTACTTGAGTAATTGAGTCCATTTTTATATTTATTTGCATGTTTTGGGTTAAAAGGGAAAAGCATACGAACTGAACCTGGAACCTTCTTGCTTATTCAGTGGAGCATTTCCTGTACTACCCCATGACATCACCAGGTGGGACAGTGTGTTTTCTCAGCTCGCACTGTGTCACCACGGTAACTCCTAAACACTTCACCCTACAGATGATCAAGTTTGTATTGAGTGAGTCTGAGCTTCTTACAGAGTTTTCTTATGGACAGAAACTGCACCAGGGTCAAGTTAAAACTAATTATTCACAGATTCACTTCTTCTGTTTTCTTCAATGAGCCACATCTGCCCCGGTCTGAGGGAAAACCAGGACTAGACCTTGGATTAAACCAGGATTTAACCAGGACAGAACCATGACTAGACCTTGGACTAAATCAGGACAGAACCAGGATTTAACCAGGACTAAACCAGGACTAGACTTTGGCTTGGATTAAACCAGGATTAGACCTTGGACTAAACCAGCACTAAACCAGGACACTACCAGCACTAAACCGGGACTAAACCGGGACTAAACCAGGACCAAACCGACTAAACCAGGGCTAAACCAGGACTAAACCAGGACTAAACCAGGACTAAACCAGGGCTAAACCAGGACTAAACCAGGACTGAACCAGTACTAAACCAGGATTAGACATTGGACTGAACCAGGACTGAATCAGGACTGAACCAAGACTAGATCTTGGACTAAACCAAGACTAGACCTCGGACTAAACCAAGACTAGACCTTAGACTAAACCAAGACTAGACCTTAGACTAAACCAAGACTAGGCCTTGGACTAAACCAGGAACTAGACCTTGGACTAAACCAAAATTGAACAAGGACTGAACCAGGATTAGGCCTTGGAGTAGACCTGGACTAGATTTTGGACTAAACCAGGACTGAATCGGGACTAGATGTTGGACTAAACCAGGATTAAATCAGGACTAAACCAGGACTAGACCTTGGACTAAACCAGGACAAAACGTTGGATTAAACCAGGACTAGACCAGGACTAGACCAGGACTGAACCAGGACTAAACCAGGACTAGACCTTGGACTAGACCAGAATTAAACCAGGACTAGACCTTGGAGTAAACTAGGACTAAAACAGGACTAGACCTTGGACTAGACCAGGGACTAGACGAGAATTAAACCTGGAATAGCGGAATACCCTTAGTTTATTGCTGGTTCTGTCCTGGTTTAGTCTAAGTCTGAACCAGGACTGAACAAAGAGTGGACTTTGGGCTAAACAAAAATTGAACCAGGACTAAACCAGGACTAAACCAAAACTGAACCATGATTAAACTATCACTAAACCAGTCTATTCATGACTTTGCTAAAATTAAGATAAACCCATCATAAATATAGAAAGGATCAGCTAAAATGAATATTTGCGTTGTGATACAGTGAGTTCTTGGGTCTAGTCACTAATAGAAATGATCAGGCTCAACATTTGTGAATTCACCTTTAGGATATTTCATGACAAAGTACAATGTAATCAACTGATACTTTGCAGTGACTTCACAGTGAGGGTGTTCTACATGCATCTTTAATGGTGGGATGTTCAGCAGTTTCCATGGTGATTTCCACATTAGCAAACACTGTCAAAAACGTTTTAAGAGCGTCAAAGTCAAGAAAAACACTAAATGGATTTAAAGTCTTTTGTGGTCAGGACAAGCGATCGTGGTTTTGTTTACGCTGGGGTGGGCAATTATTTTTTATTCCATGGGGCCACATGAGAAACAGAAAATAGTGTGGAGGGCTGGGCCAACATGCTTAACTCAACTCTGCATAAAATTAATTGTATTTCTTTATTTAAAAAAGCAGTATAATAGCATTGTTTGACACGCTAGTAAGACTGGTAAGAGCTTATGTAATGGAAAAATTAGGATGCCATACAAAATTGCCATTAAAATACTTTCTAAAATAAAAGCAATGCAGCTTTAGTCCATGCATTAGGTAAAATGATAAAATATGCTTGTACAATACCCAGGTCTGTGTTGTGGTGTTCAACAAAAAGGTGAGAGCGACTAACTGAAAAAACTGTTGACTTGTTGTTGTTAGCTTGTGATTGTAATTTTATGCTCAAGAGACTTGTTTAATTTTACTGTTTTAGTTCCAGCAAAGTATGGAAGATCATTTGTTCCTTCAGATTTTGAATTTTAAATACAGCTGAATTTTTCACTTTGAATTTTTTTACTCTGAAAAAACATGTTTGAGTTGTTTTTATTCAGAATTTTAATTGCTGATATTTTCAAAGTGTTTAAAATTCTGTATAAAATATAAAATCACCTTTTAAATATTCAGCACAAATATTTTCAGTTCCTCAAATTCAACAGTCAAAATTCAGAGTCTAAAGTGATCCGATCTAACTTAGCAACAGACAGGAGATGGTGCAGTGAAGCGATCTGATTGGTCAGAATTAGCCTCATCCAAACCTCAAACCCCGCCCACAAATGAGAACAGCCAATAGGAAACAGCTTCTGTCCTCCTCACTCACTCGGGATCGATTGCTTCTGCCTTGATGTCTTAGATCTTTGCTGCGAATTTTATTTTCACTCTGAATTCTGACTGTTGAATTTGAGGACTTGAAGATATTTGTGCTGAATAAAAGGTGACATTTTTATTTTGAATTTGAAGCATATCGGAAAAAGTACACTTAAAACTAAATTTCAGAATAAAAATAAATATATATATTTTTTTCACAGTTAAAAAATTCAAAGTGAGAAATTCAGCTGTATTTAAAATTATCTTCCATACTAAATCAATTCTTTGTGATCAGATTAATTAAGTAATCACGCCAGACAGAGCAGTGCTTACGTTAGCATCACACGCCCAGGGAATGTTGATGACATCAGCTGCAAAGTATCAATAGGGAAAACTGCCTCTTTGTACCCATTTTGGAGTATGACATCACTGCACACTAGAATCGGAAAAACTACCAATTCCTTTACGATTCCAGAGCCATTCCCAATATTCCCGACTCCAGTCCGTGTTTCCCGCCTCTCTCTGTCTCTGTCTCTCTCGGTCCTTCTCTTTTCACTTAGAGAGACTCGGAGCTGTACTTTTTATTCACTCTTTGGCTCGTCTCTTCAGCGGTGCAGTCTCCTCCGCTCTCCTCGTTTTCGTCGGACGCGGAGCTCTGCCTAAACCAGCGACTCCAAACGCTCCTCCATCCCCATTTCAACCGGCGAACTGCGCTTTTACGCACGAACATTACGCACGGACTTTTACGCGTAAACTTGGATGTTTTTGGGCATCACCTGTGGATTTGTCCATTTTCCATCCACGTTTTTAATCCACATTTTCTTCTGAGCTGCTAAACAACAACAAACCCCGTGCATAAGGTGAGTCGATGCATTTCAAGTGATTTTTGCAGTAAATTTCATCTTATTTTGAGCTTTTAAGGGTTCATTTCTCGCACTAACGGAGCAGCCTTGGAGCCCCTCGTCTCTCCTCTGTGCGCTGACTTCACTGTTTACATAACATTAAAACCAGGTCAAGTTCTTTTCGCTTCGCTCCACACAAATTTAATGTTTAAAGTTGCGTGAAACACTAGTAATTACATCTCAAACTTCACACGATATCACGTTTTTAACTGATATTTTCTGTCTCTTTGATTAATTTCCATTTAACCACAAATATTTCCTCTCTTATGTAACTTGTGGCGCGCTATATGTTCATTTCTTTAGCCAGCTTTAATAGGTCAGCCTAATATAAGCCTTCGCATTACTGTTTAAATACTAAAGACATGCATTTGTCTCGTGGTGGTGACATTGCAGTGTTGAAACAGCAAAGTATATGAATAACCAATAGTGGAGAGTTAAGAAAGGACTAAACATGGATAACAAAAAATTCAAATTTTTCTTTCCTTTTGTTTAATTAAAAAAAAAAAAAAAAAAAAACATATTACAATAAACTGAAATTGGCCTACAGTTTTAAATAAATGTTATGTTCAGTGACACAGAGTTTAACACTCAGCTGTAGAGAATTTAAAATAACTTTTGACATGTTTTCTCTTAATTGTTGTTGGAGTTTGCAATGGATAAACCAGAACTAAACTGAGGACTAAACCAGGGACTAAACCAAGGACTAAAGCAGAGTCTAAACCAGGGACTAAACCAAGGACTAAAGCAAAGACTAATCCAGGGACTAAACAAAGGACTAATCCAGGGACTAAACCAAGGACTAAACCAAGGACTAAACCAAGGACTAAATCAGAGGCTAAACCAGGGACTAAACCAAGGACTAAAGCAAAGACTAATCCAGGGACTAAACAAAGGACTAATCCAGGGACTAAACCAAGGACTAAACCAAGGACTAAACCAAGGACTAAATCAGAGGCTAAACCAGGGACTAAACCAAGGACTAAAGCAAAGACTAATCCAGGGACTAAACAAAGGACTAATCCAGGGACTAAACCAAGGACTAAACCAAGGACTAAACCAAGGACTAAATCAGAGGCTAAACCAGGGACTAAACCAAGGACTAAAGCAAAGACTAATCCAGGGACTAAACAAAGGACTAATCCAGGGACTAAACCAAGGACTAAACCAAGGACTAAACCAAGGACTAAATCAGAGGCTAAACCAGGGACTAAACCAAGGACTAAACCAGGGACTAAACCAAGGACTAAATCAAAGGCTAAACCAGGGACTAAACCAAGGACTAAACCAGGGACTAAACCAAGGACTAATCCAGGGACTAAACTAAGGACTAAATCAGAGGCTAAACCAGGGACTAAACCAAGGACTAGACCAAGGACTAAACCAGGAATAAACTTGGCCTTTACCAGTTGAAATCAGGACTAAAGCAGGTCTAAACCTGGATTTTGCCAGACCTTTACCAGGTCTAAACCAAGATTAAAGCAGGGCTAAATTGGACTAAAGCAGGACTTAACTAAGAACTAAACCAGGACTGAAACAGGACTTAAACCAGGGTGAAACCCAGTGATAGATTGTATGGGCCTGGAAGTTTCCAGACTGGTTTGATAGAGTTATGGGTTTTTGTTTTGTTTTTTTCATTCACACATGTTTGAGTAATCCTTCATTATTAAAGCTCAAAATGCTCTGTTCCACCTTGTGATGTCATGGAGTGGTAATTCTGAGTTAAAAGCTACATTTAACCTTTAGTAAAAATGGGTAATTCCAGGGCTGAAATGATCCAAATGATCCTAGTGAAGGTGTGTGGGGTTGAAACACAATAGAGCACTTCCTGTATTACCAGACAAGGTGGAACAAGGTGGAGTGTTTTCAGCCTAAATATGCATTGTTTGCGTGTTCAACATGTGTGAATGAAGCAAAACACAACTCCAGGTGTGTTTGTGATGAGGAAACAACATTATAACATAGAGCAGAAAAGAGCGTAATGTCGGCCATTTAAAGTGATCTACGCTGTTTGGACTAAAGGTTGAATTCCCTCTCCTTGTTTATTGTGAATTTGTTGCCAAGAAAACCATTGGAATCTGTTCATTTCCTTTATTTTGGCAAAGACAAGCTTCACTTTTGGACGTGTCAAAACAAATAAGCTGAAATGTGCAGAGGATTTAAGTGTTTTTGTAATTAAAATAAATCTCTGAGAATCTGTAACAGCAGCCAATTATAAAACTGTGCCAAAAGTGCAATTTAACAAGCTCATAAAAGCATTAACTGTAAAAACGAAGGCACCGGTCCAAATTTTCACACGGCATCGTCCAAAACCGCTCTGGAAAAATGATTCAAATGTCCGTCTTTAGGATATTTCCGTCCCCCCTTTGGGATTTGAACATGTGTCTTTTGAGGTTTAGGTCAGATCTTTGCACACAAACTGAACATACAAACCATTTAAGTGGAATATAAAGACAACAAAAAGACCCACACTAAAATCTGTGGTCTTAAAGCTGCTGAGCCTGTAGTTTAGACCTTTACATACATGTTCTGAAACACATGGGATTCTTGTATAAGTTTAAAATTCAGATTTCCGTCTCTTTAGATGTGACTATAGATCAAATCGCATCAGGTATCTGGCTAATGTTGGTAAATGAAACCATGAGTGACTTGAGCGTGACCTCTGGAATCAGCGCAGTGTCTGGAGGTCACATGACTCAGGAGCTAAAAGATCAAGGCTAATGGTGAAATAGTGACTAATGAAGCATGAGACTGAGAGCAGAGGAGGCACTAGGCTAACCAGATACAACCCAGACTGTGTTTTCTCCCTCAATAATACTAATATCCACACCTTCTGCAACATAACATAATTACAACAAAGAAAACATGTTAACAAATGCAGTTCAAACTCAGTAAACAAAGATAAATGAAATAAAACACATTAAAAGGACAAAGGGGAGCAGTGTTTCATTTATAATTAGTGAAAGGCAGGATCATTTTATATGTGTCATATCGTCACCTTCCTAAAATAATCGCCTAAGTCACTTTTTGCCTAAGTTTTCCTTAGTCAAAAATATGCCATAATTTCAATTTTGGGGGGAGTTTTTTGTGTTTCTTGAAAAGCCTGAAAAAAAATGACTTATGCGGTTATTTTATGAAAGTGTTGATATGTAGTTTTGAAGTTTTAATTTTTATCATCCCTTTTTGCTTATATAATCATGTACAGTATCTGTCCATTTCATTATTAAACGCGTGTTGTTTTCTTTGGCCATTTACATTTGGATATAATATTTTGCATGAGCGATGGATGAGTCGAGGATGTGGGTTTGCACCACACTGGTGTGTGTAGCACTTTAAAGATGCACAGTGTAACTATGCTCCTCACTTGTTTCCATGAAGATCACAGTACTGACCACCAACATGTTTTCCATCCTACACTTAGACTCAAATAAAGTGGCGGATTTTCAAATGCATTAATCTTTAGTTGAAACCCTTAAGATGATGTGTACCAAAAATCATAGTCTTGGGTTCAGTTTAAATCACTTTACATCCCTTTTTATTTGAGAGCTTTCAGGATGTCGTCTTCTCTTTTACACAACCATCTGTGACACAGTAAACGTGTGACATTACACACATTTATTCACAAACCTTTATTCTTTCAGAACATACTGAAAATGGATTGAAAATATTCAATAACTAATTTAGACCTTCAAAGTAGCCAATTTTTGGATGTTTGAAATGGGTTAAATCTCTGTCTCTGTATCTCAGGTCTCTTTGTGATGACCTCACTGCTGCTGCCCTGCTCCACCATGAAGGACCTCAGCTCGCCTCCTCTCTCCTCATCTCCTCTCTCCTCATCTCCTCTGTCCTCCCTCCTTCACTTCCAGACCTCCACCAAGGCCTCCCCCTCCTCCGTCGCATTCAGCCCGTCATCCGGACAGACGGCGCCGGGATCCCACCTCAAACCCCCGGCCTTCTCCCTCCAGAACGGACCTCACCTCATCGCCAGCATGCACCTCCAGAAACTCAACTCTCACTACCAGAACCTCCACCAGAACCTCCAGCAGACCCTCCACCAGACCCCGGCGTCGCACAGAGGCTTCCCCCAGACGCAGCTCTCCTCGGTGGGTCAGAACGTGGGACCCAACGCGCCCATCGGGGGAGGCGCCGTCAGCCACAGCCAGGGGGCGCTAGATTCGGACGTAGTGGACGAGGAGGTGCTCATGTCTCTGGTGGTGGAGCTCGGTTTGGATCGCAATAATGAACTTCCTGAACTTTGGCTTGGACAGAATGAGTTTGATTTCATGTCCGATGTTCCTGCTGGATGCTGAGAGGAACTAAAAACAAAAAAGAACTTACAAACTTTTGGGGAAAGTTTTGATTGGAATTATCAGCTTCTTAAAACGCTTCTACAGTCTGTTCAAATCTGGAAACGCCTGGAATCACACCATAGATCGTGAATTTCCTCCATCAAACTTGAGACGATCCAACCAGCAGCTCAAAATATAAACTATATAAATATATAAACAAAATAATTAACTTCTTGTACCTGAGATATGCCATAATTTGAGGCTTCGACTGTTGATTCTACGAAAATCCAAGCTGTTTCTCAATCCTTTATGGTGTTTTTTTCTCCTTATTTTACATAACAAGAGCAGAACAGACCACGCCTCTCTCTGATTGGTTAATCCTCCTGTCAATCACACCCTCTGAAATCAGGGAGACACGACGCAGCTTCATATCCTCTCGTTTTTGTACATTTTTGTGGTTCTGGCTGGTCAGATAACAGAGGAGTCCCTGAATGCATCATAAGGAGGACACTGTTGAAGCTTATGTTTTATCTAAACAATTAATACTTTTCTATCCAATATAAAATCACTATTTCATAATTGATTACTCAGTTATCTTATATAGTGAGTATATTTGTGATTTTTGTGTTGCATTTTCTTACGCAATATTTGAATACTCAGTAGACCATTAAGAACACATTGGATTTAAAGTGCACATGACAGGTTAGAACACTCAAGTTACATAGTTTGGTCATTTCCAACATTTGCGTTTCTGGGACACCCTAAATATTTTAAAATTCGTCTGAGGGTAGGACTTAGCGTTTTTAAATGCAAAGTGACTTCTTTTCATAACCTGCAGATGGAATCGCAGCAAATATCAAGGTTCAGTATCACTGACAGTACTTTTGTGATCTGTGAAATCCAGTTCACGAATACTTTTATTTATACTTTTCTTTTGACTTTAAAATTACAGCTTCGTTTTGCATAACATAACTCTGATCGTTTAGCTTAGAATTGTGGAAAAAAATGTAAAAAATCTGCATTTGTGAACAGAATGGTGCCACAATGCATCAATGGAAAAGTAAAAAGAAAAACTAAATCTTGATTTTTTTTTTACATCTAAATAAGTTTTGCCTTGTCGAAATGGGTTTTTTGTTTGTTTTGTTTGGGGTTTTTTTAGGCCTGGTTAATAGGAAAACAAGTCAATAGTTAAAAAGTAAGCAGCCACAGTTACTATAGATGCTCCAGATGAAATGATGAAAGTTTTTAGGGAATTTTCTTGGTTTAAATTTGACTTCCGTATTATTACCATGACATCACTCTAGGGAATTCCATAACTGGGCCAAAACTCTTCTAATGTACACAGAACACACCTATTTGACCAGTAAAAATATAAGAATGCACCTTTATTTTGTTTAATTAATGTCTAAAGTATCAAAAGAATGTATTTTATATGCAAATTGTGTTGACCTTTTGGACAAAATTCTCCCTAGTGTGACTTCATCTGTGCTTTAAAACTCTCTGCTTCCTGTAATTTTCAACACATTTTTCCACTTTTCTTCACAAATTGCTTTTTTATTGGAGTAAAAGTATCATTTTACAATTTATATTTAAAACAGGTATTATCCCACCAAACTAAAAACCTGTCATTGCACTTTAAGTATTTCTCTTCCCTTTCTCAGTCACAGCTGCCTTGGGCTTAACAGAAACGTGGCTGCCAGTGGCTTCTTTAAGCATGATCAAAACAGGCTTGCACACGCAAACAGGGTAAAGTGTCTTGCTCATTGGCACAAAAAAAAAAAGAGTATGCAATGTAACGTATGCAACGGTAACAGGGATTCAACTACCAGTCTTTCCGTTTCATTCTGTATCTTAAAAAAATACAAGAAAGTAGAGTTAGTTTTGGATAAGAATTTGAATTTGTTAAAGCTTCCCTGTGTAACTTTTCTGGTGGATGCCCCTACTACTTTCCAGTCTCCATGGCGATAGCTAAATGTACTTCACTCTACAGATCTGAACAGTAACTAAGCCTGATTGCATTACATGTAGATACGTTTAATGCGATGCTGTGGAACATTTTGGACAAAGCAATAACATCTCCATGGAAACAAGCAGTTGGTGGCGAGTCCTTCATCAGAAAAGTTACACGGTGCGGCTTTAATGGCGCCGTACCTGATTTTTACGGTCATAGAAACATGAACAGAACGACTTCATTTACGCTACGATGAGTTCATTAGCAGACTGGAGTTTTGCCGTGTTGGTAAAGCTATCGACAACTAGCATGCTAACATACCCTTCCTGATTCTCGGACAATAAAACGCTTTATAATTAGATGCAAACAGAAAACAGCAGACGTAATTTGACCTAAAGAGCTTCTTATGTAATGTATTTGTTCTGGGGAGCGACACATTTTGCTCAAATACACGGGGGAAAATCAGGTCCAGCCCTTTTAAATATTCAAATAGTCTCACTTTCTCATTGGGCTGTGTCATCCGAGCTCCTCGTTCCTGTGAGACAAGGTTCTCCTCTGTTTGAGAAACTCGAGTGAATAGCCGCTCCCTATGCTCAGATCTGTGGAGTCTAAAAGCAAGACTATTTAAGATGGACTGTTTTTGAAAGAACTCTTCAAATTTCTGATCGACAAATGTTCTTATTATTTGTTTGGAATTGGCTCCACAAACTTGTTAATTTTATGGTTTAAAGTCCATTCAACTGACAACAATCACGTCTTTAGGCCTGTAATTACAAAGAAATTAACCATAAAGCAGGTCAACAAATCTGCAATCTGACAGCAAATTCCTTCATAGAGTTCTAAATTATTTCCAACATGAATATAAAGTTGAATTCTGCAACTTTTCTAGTGGCGGATCCATCAGATGCTTTTCTCCATGGAGATGTTCTTGCTTCATCTGGAATGTTTCACAGTGTGGCATTAAAGCTTTCTATATTCAGGTCAGGCTCTTGAAAACATGTTCCTTAAATCCATTTTGTAGCTTTTTGGAGTTTTTACTATCTTCAAACTTATTGTCAGTGCTTACTCATGTGTAACCTGTGTTGTATCGCCATGGCAACTGCTGAACATTCTGTCCTAAACCTACAGGCAGATGTTTAAAGCAGAATTTCCATGTTTTAAATAGAGGATAAGTTTAAGTTACTGAGGTTTCCTACTTTGGACACTGTGTACTCTAATGACCAGAAGAACCTGAGCCACGTTCATTTATTTAAACTCTCCACTTTCGCTCTCCGTCAGACTTAAAAACGCTATTTTTATCTGGCAACATTATCCTTTCTCCACTCAGTCTCCCCGTAACGAAGACTGGGATTAGTTAAAACAGAATTCTATGGTGGAATTTGCTGTTTTAATGTCAGATTGTCAATTTGTTGATCTGATTTATGGTTAAAGGACCTTTATTGAGCTATTTTCTATATGTTCTGATGTAGTTTCCTCATCACAAACACACCTGGAGTTGTGTTTTGTTTCATTCACACACGTTTAACACACAAACCCTGCACATTTAGACTGAGTTCTTCTCTCAAACTTCTTTAAAATGCAAAGACAAAAGTGGTAACACGCTTGTGGATCCAATCTTTTGTAAATTATAAAATCAAACACACCCTGCTTGATTTTTACTGCGGAACATTCCAACCAAAGCAGTTACATCTCCATGGAGACAACCAAGCGGCACACCCTCCACTAGAAATGTTACACGGTGTAGCTTTAAAGCCACCAAACCTGATTATTTTTGTCTTAAAAACATGAAAAACAGTTCCACGATGAGTTTATAAGAGCTTTTCACAACTTTCAGAGACCAGAGCGGATTGTAAAGGCAACAACTAGCCTGTTAACATGCACTTCCTGATTATGGGACAGTAAAACCCTTAATAATTAGAAGCAGGCAGTACACAGATGACTTTTTTGACCACAAGCGCTGCAAATGTAAATCAGATCTCCCATAGAGTTATACAGGTCCCTGCTCTCCATCTGAAATTATAACATCATATTTGAAGTTCATAAATACATAAATCTATATAAGTCATGATTATAGTTTTCTTTTTGCTCCACAGACCTGGTTTCCTTGGTGCAGTGGGTTAAAGGGGTAACTGGGTTGAAATAACAGCCCCTCCCCTGGACTTGTTTTCCTTGGCTTTTCTTCAGTCTCATTTCAAAGCCTCATTCCCACACTGAGCCTCTTCTGTCCACAGGGGGCGCTGTTTCACTTCCTCTGGGTGGATTACACTTTAGATTTCAGTGTTTTTCATTAGCCTAAAATTAAACCTATACTTAAACTACATTAACATAACAAAATCAGACTTGGTTGTTCATTGTGTGTCATAAAGTGCAACAAAATGGCTTCTTAAATAATAAATATAGGCAGTTAGTGATATTTATTCTGCACAAACTGAACAAGAAAATTTCTGAAATAAAATAATCAATCCCATCAAACTCTTAAAGGTCCTATTTTAACTTAAAACTCTAGATATATTTGTGAAGAAGAAACAACATTATAATATAGATCTGTTCAATTGTGAGTATTATTGTGTAGTACCTTTACAAAACATTAAGAACCCAGGATACACACATTTTCTTTAATTGTGAATGTAAAATCATAACTTGTGTGTTTAATTTCTATATTTCCTTTGACACTAGAGACCTCTGCACTGATCTGTTCTGTGTCTTATTCTTAATCTTTTTTTTATTTTTTATTGTGTTCTGTGTTTTTCTGTTAATGAAATGTACATATATATATATATATAAAGATGATTTTATGCACTTTTCATCCTGTTTTGATTCTCTCTTGTACATCTTTGTAAATGATAAGAAACTATTGCAAATTGCTTGTATTTTTGTTACAGATCAAGCCAAATCAAATCTTAAACATATTTTTGGTGTGTCTGTTTTTCCATTCAAAGCAGCTACTGTTGTTTTATTGTTATTTTGTAGCTGATTGTCTATAGCATTCCATGGGGATGTGATGCTAACTGTAGGCACTGCTCTGTCACAAGCTCTGATGGACTTTAATCTGAGCTTTATCGTCAATGTCAGTATATAAATATCAATATATATTTTAGTTGCCGCTGTCTGTATTAAATATTTTTGGCTTATAGACGGTCATCTGAAACATACAAATAGGGATAACATAGGCTTTCCACAAACATTGCAACAATTTATGTCAAATACACAAATCCAGTAATCACACATATAAATAACAGCATTTGTTTTTGAATAGTTTCATTTTCCTGGAGAAGTAGAAAAGAGAATCCTAATGGTCGAACACTGCCCTCTTGTGGTGAACTGTGATAAACACCAAAGTACACTTGTCTCTATGGAGATGTTATTGATTTAACTGAAATGTTCAAATGACAGGTTTTCTTGAGTAAATAAATAAATAAATCAATCAATCAATAAATAAATACATAAATACATACATACATACATACATAAAATAAATCTTACAAATAAATTTACAAAACTTAAAAATGTGACAGAACTTGGAAAGAATTTTAATAAAATCTTAAAAGGCAAATATTTCTGATATGTTATAGTTGTTCCCTCTGTTTCTTCATCAAACACATACCTGGAGTTGTGTTTTGTTTCATTCACACATTTTTACACGTAGTGTAGTGACCGAAAGGACGAGATCGCGGATACAAGCGGTCGAAATGAGTTTCCTCCGCAGGGTGGCTGGGCGCTCCCTTAGAGATAGGGTGAGGAGCTCAGTCACGCGGGAGGAGCTCGGAGTAGAGCCGCTGCTCCTCCACGTCGAGAGGAGTCAGCTGAGGTGGCTCGGGCATCTGGTCCGGATGCCTCCTGGGCGCCTCCCTCGGGAGGTGTTCCGGGCATGTCCCACCGGGAGGAGGCCCCGGGGAAGACCCAGGACACGCTGGAGGGACTATGTCTCCCGGCTGGCCTGGGAACGCCTTGGGGTTCCCCCGGAGGAGCTGGAGGACGTGTCCGGGGTGAAGGAAGTCTGGGAGTCCCTGCTTAGACTGCTGCCCCCGCGACCCGGCCCCGGATAAGCGGAAGAAGATGGATGGATGGATGGATTTTTACACGTATGGTAATAGTGGAATTGCTCCACTGTGTTTTTATACTTCACACAACTTCACTAGAACCATTTGGAACTGTTCAGCTCTAGAATTACTAATGGCCACTGACCTAAAAGTAATAGATAGCTGCTAACTTGAAAACTACAGTTCATGACATCACAAGTTGGAAGGTAGATTTTGAGCATCAGAGTTACAAACAGACTAACAATAAAGGATTACTTAAACATGTGTGAATGAACCAAAACACAACTCCAGCTATGTTTTTCGTGACACTATACAATGGCTTAACGCTCACAAAAGTACATTTTGTGTAATATAGGACCTTTCAATTTTAACTGAATTTAAGTGACATTTTATGGTCTTACATGTCATATGCACAGATTTTTCATATTTATAAAACTATTATTAATAGGCGAAATTGTAAATCGCGCTGTTGCTGTGTTTTGTCCCTCGCAGGCGTCCGTCCACCGCCTTATCACTTCCTCCCGGAAATTCTCTCGTCCTTTTCCTGCAGACTCCAACATGGTGAGCGCTTTTTCTGTCATTTTCCCCTGAAATCATCTCCAAACATCTGATAATCTACGAGTTTTAATGCACTAAACAAACTCCAGCCCCGTAGTGTAACGTCTTTGCAAACGATCTGTGTTCAAATTAGTAGAATAAACTGCGATGGAGTGTTTTTATTCATAGATTAATGTCGCAGATCCTCTTCTGTGGGTATAGGGGGAGAGTGTTAGCTTCGCTGTGGCTAATGCTGTTAGCTGTCGGCGTGTCTATAAAACGCCGCATTGCTGGGTTTACTTGTTTGCCTGCTCCCCCGTTTTAATTTACACATTGGAGTGAATGCCCATGATTGTGGGAAGAAAATTCGTTATTAAAGGTTCTATATTTACCTGTACAGATTCAGGCCCCCCTTATTCAGTTTGGCACATTTCGACATTAGCATTCGCAGCTACCGGCTATTGCAAACCTCTGTCAATAAAAACGGACTTCCACCGTGCTTCCACGTTCTTTTACGCCACACACTTTGATTATTTACATGTCTTTTGTGTATTTTTTCTGTATTCTGATTGGATCTTTCCTTATTTTCAGGCGAGAGGACCGAAGAAGCACCTGAAGCGCGTCGCAGCGCCTAAGCACTGGATGCTTGACAAGCTCACGGGAGTTTTCGTGAGTACTTACTGCTTCAGAAATATACACTGATGTTCTTTAAGTGTTTCCTTTAATAGGCTGCTATGGTAGCTCCTGTAATCTAAATATTATCCCGTAGTCTAGAAGCTGAACAAATTGGTAGTACAAATGCTACAACGCTCAGTCTTGTTGTATTAAGTGACATTTTGGCTCCATGAATTGTTTGTTAAAATCATTAAAACATGGATTCCTTATAGCACTACGGTCTAAATAAGTATACACTTGTTGGAAGATCAAATGGGTTACAACTGTAAAGGGTTCAGTAGTGATTCAAGTCATAACTGCAGCACACAGTCTTAAATCTGACATATCTCGTCCAGGCTCCCCGGCCCTCCACCGGTCCCCACAAGCTGAGGGAGTGCCTGCCCCTCATCATCTTCCTGCGTAACCGTCTGAAGTACGCTTTGACCGGAGATGAGGTCAAGAAGATCTGTATGCAGCGCTTCATCAAGATTGACGGCAAAGTGCGCACAGACATCACTTACCCTGCTGGGTTCATGGGTATGTCCACTTCATGCTAATGCCACATTATGGAATTTCATGCTATAAATGGAAAGTCTGTATTATTGGAAATCTGTGTTCTCTGAGCATGCTTACATCTCCACAAACATGACTCTATTTTCACCTGGAGGAGGGGCCTCTTCTTGCTTGTACCATGGAAATGTTGTTGCCATAGCTATAATAATCCATAGTCTGTCTCTGAGAGTGCTCTGAAGTATGGATTTGACTTTTTCCATGAAATCATGCGGATGATATGCCACCTTTAGAACATTAGGTGTACCTAAAGTCCAGAGCCTTCTTACTTATTGGTGGTGTGTAAAAGTATGTTTCTGAATGATTAATAATGTGGTAGTTCTGTGACCAGTTTTCCTCATAACACTTGGGAGCCGTGATGACTTTGTTGGTTTGAGCTTTGAGCTGAAATAAAACTTGTCTCCTCTAAGAAGTTCTGAGCTCCAGTTATTTCCATTTGTGTAGTTTCAAAATGGTCATTTTTATGAGTTTTGTTTATCTGCTTGCAGATGATTTAACTTGAGCTCTTAAATGCTGTTTGTTGCCCATTTGTGAATTGTTAGCGGTGGTCAGTGAATTAGTGGATGAACTATGGTCTCAGAGCTACTGGACCTGGCATTTCAATTTAGCAAAGCTGAATACTCAAAACTGCCTGCAGTTATATTTTAATGACACTTTATTCTATTCAGTTAAGAGAATTGTTAAAATACACTGGTTCTAATGTTTTCCTGTAGATGTGATCAGCATTGAGAAGACTGGAGAGCACTTCCGTCTGATCTATGATGTGAAAGGACGTTTTACTGTTCACCGCATCACCGCAGAGGAGGCCAAGGTGAGTGGGACTCGCATTTGTAACTTTTACATTCTGTTTATTGAACATGAAACAGTGCACATTAATCAGCATGTTGGTACAGCATGTACCAGAGTTGGCATACAAGTAAATTTGTAGTCCCATTCGCAGGCTAATGGCAAGACATAATAGGATAGTGTATTTTATGTCCATTAGCTGTGCGACCACACAGCTATTGTTCCTGGATTCATTGACCTATAGCGCATGTTTTTTGGGTTGATGGTGGAAACAGGGGCGCCAGGAAACTCACCCAGGCGAACATGCAACTTGAACTCAAAACCTTCATGCAGTGAAGCATGAGTGCTCATCACTGCCATGACATAGGCCCATACATGTGGCAAAGATTTCATATGATCAGAGTGGAATAGACTAAACACTAACCCTAATTACACAGCAAGACAGATATTTAAGATGGGTTATTCCTAGTTTCAGGTTAATTTTTGACGTTTCAAATTACAATACATAGACATATGAATGCTCTTTAGTTGTACACTGTTTAACCCCCTGTTGTATATTCTAGTACAAGCTGTGTAAGGTGAAGAAGATCCTGATTGGCACCAAGGGCATCCCTCACCTGGTGACACACGACGCCCGCACCATCCGCTACCCTGACCCCCTCATCAAGGTCAACGACACGGTGAGGATCGACCTGGAGACGGGCAAGATCAACGACTTCATCAAGTTTGACACCGGTGAGACTCGAACACCTGATTTACTGTCTTTAAAAAGGAAATTCTGTTTTGCCTATGAAAGGTTGGACTGGTCATTTGACATTTTATATCTAAAATAAGACTATTGTTATATAAGATCTTTCTGGTTGGAAAACACCTATATTTACAAGTTATAACACCCAACATCTATGAGACTGATTTTAAAACGTATCATAAGGACTCTAAAGGCTTTCCATGGTGCAGAGTGATTCCTCACTTCCATAATTTGAGCATCTTAATTATTCATTAAGTTGTGCTTCTCAAAACTTGGGCTTGAAATGTGCAACAGACTTCCTCCTTGGACCCATTAGTTCCCTGGTGTTACATTTGGGTAAAATGAGCTTGTTTATATTGACATGAATTGTTGACTCTGGACAGCTGACTATTGTAATTTCTGTTGAATCAAATCAGAGTCCAAATAAGAAAAAAAGCTGCTTTTAAATTAACGCCATGCTTTCCTTTTAATGTGAAGTATATTGGTTTGACACATTTGCAGTAATGTGTTTGTAATTGGGGAACTCTTTCTGACTATGAAAGAGGTTGGTTGTGTTTTTGATTCTGAGAGCCATTTGGTCCCATCATGTGAAAGCTGCTTAATTCCCTCCCTGCTGTAAAGAACCACCACCCCAACTCTGACCGTGCTGAACACATGAAATTATTAGGATTTTTTTTTTTAAATCAAATTGGGTTAATCTTATTAAACTTCAAATGATCTATTTTCCCAAATTTAATAGTCTCTATTCAGTGTACATCTCCTGGGGGTTAGGGCTGCAAGACTAATTGAAATCATGAATAACAAATTTCAAAAGCTGCATTTTTTTTTAAACAATTTTCTCCACAAACTCCAAACTGTTAACCCTTTAGTTTCGAACTATACAAAAATGTTCTGAAATTGGATTCTTGTGTTTTTTGTTTGTTTTAAGATTTAAGTGTTTTTGTCAATTCTTCTGAACAGTGCTAGTCAGAAAATTCAAGTCCTTTTTTCTTAAACCAGTTTGTGACCCACTGTCGAATGTGTTCCTGATCTGCCCCTGTCGCCCCCTGTAGGTAACCTGTGCATGGTGACTGGAGGCGCTAACTTGGGGCGTATTGGCGTGATCACGAACAGGGAGCGTCACCCCGGATCCTTCGACGTGGTGCACGTGAAGGACAGTACCGGAAACAGCTTTGCCACTAGGCTCTCCAACATCTTTGTCATCGGAAAGGTACAAATAATCCGATATTTTTTTTAGATTTTAATCCAGTACACTTTTTTTCCTGAGGGCTGCACAAATGAACAGCAAACAATAATTAAATAGACCCCCCCAGATTTAATCATACTAGGCTTAAAATGATAAAACTTGTGAAATCAAATGGCAGCAAAACTACAAAATGGCTATAAATATAATACATTTTAAAGTAAATAAAAAATGTAAGGCCCATAATTTGATATTGCAGTTTAAGCTGGTATTGCTAATCACGTAGTTAAGACCTCTACAAAGATGTTGTGATCTGTATGTCAGGTGCCCTCCCTGTGTCTCCATTGGCTCTTATTCTGTGTATATTTCCAAATCTTGTCCAAATATTAAATGGAAGAACAGCTCTTGCCTTTAATTTTAGAAAATGCAGTTTGGAGCAATGATGACCCTTGTGTTTTGATAGTAATGAAACAACCCATCCAATTCCTCTAAGAAGTTCTGAGCTCCTTCAAAATAAAACTCAAAACCATCAAGTCAGTGTGTTAGTTTGGCCCGGCTGTGCACTGGGACCACACAATTTCTCTGAGCTTGTGCATAGTTTTGTCGCCTCCTGTATTTCCCAGTGTCTAACCCAGCGTTTTTCATCGTAGGGCACCAAGCCGTGGGTGTCTCTGCCCAGAGGGAAGGGCATCCGACTCACCATCGCTGAGGAGAGGGATAAGAGGCTGGCCGCTAAACAGGGCAGCAGCTAAACTAACCCGGTTTTCAAATAAATGTTATTTACAAAACACCAGTCTGAGTCTGTCGTTTTTGGGAGCTTTAAGCCATGTTGTGTTATTACCATCAAAAACATACCTGGAGTTGTTCCACACAGTTGAGTAACCCTTTATTATTAGTCTGTCTACATTTCCAAAGCTCAAAATGCTGTGTTCCACCTTGTCCTGTCTTCTAGTTATAGTTTTTAAGTCCACAGCTACCTTTTTTACCTTTAGTTCAGCAGTAGTTGGCAGTTCCAGAGCTGAAATCATCCAAATGATTCTAGTGAAGATGTTAAGGGTTTAAAAACACAGAGCACTTCCTGTATTGCCACATGCCATTTAAGGTGCCGTGTTTTCAGTTCAGAACTCCTAAATCTGCAGAGTTTGAGTGTTAAATATGTGAATAAAACACAACTCCAGGTATGTTTGCGATGAGGAAACATAATAGTGATGAAAAAATAGTTTAATGGATAAAGCTGTAACTGATTAGAAGGTCCACGTTTGCTCGTCACCATGGAGATTTTCCACAATGTTTTGGCCTGATTTGGTGCCCTTCAGTGAGGATGCCCAGTCACCTCCCACCTCCTTTCATACCTCCTCATCCCTCCCTTTTTTCCTTCTGTCCTTTGCTCTTCCTCTCGCAGGTTTGTTTGCTAGGCCTGTGCATCACTTTTCCACCTCATCTTTTGTTCCTCTCATCCCCCCCTCATTTTTCCCTCCATCCCTTGCTCCTCTCTTCTACAGGTTTGTTTTGGTAGACCTGTCCATATGTCTCCTCATCCCTCGCTCCTCTCCCTCCTTTTAACCCACTATCCCTCGCTCCATGTCCATATGTCCTCAGTGGAAAGTCTCACTGTTCCCACCTCATCCCTCGCTCCTCTCCCTTTCTTTTCATCCCTCCCACAGTGAGGATGCCCACGTGCCTTCCATCCCTTCTTTCATACCTCCTTTCCTTCTCTTTCCTCTTTTTCCTCTCCTTTTCCCTCTCTCCTGTTGTACTTTTGTGAAGTTTCTGCCAGCACCCTCTCCTCTCTTTTGCCTCCTCATTCCTCTTCTCTTTTCCCATTCCTTTCTCCTCTTCACTCCTTCACTTCATCCCTCTCCTCTTATACTTTTGTGAAGACAGAACCATCCCTCGCTCCCTCTTTTTCTCTCTCCTCATACCTCTATCCATCTCTTCTGTTTTGGAACACTGGTGTTTGGTTGTCCATATGGTGCCGGTGCCCTCTCCCCTCTCCTTTGCCTCATCCCTCGTTCAACTCTCTCCCGTCTGTTCCCTCATCCCACGCTCTCCCTTCTCTTTCACTTTTCTCATACCTCCATCCCTCACTCCTGCCCTGTTTTGGCACACTGGTGTTTGGTTGTAGTGTCCTTGCCTTTTCTTATCCTCTCCTCTTTTGCCTCCTCATCCCTCGCTCTCCTCTCCCCCTCTTGCCTCCTCATCTCTCTTTTACTATTACTCTGCATCCCTCCAGTCCTGTTATGGTGCACTGGTGTTTAGTTGTCCATATGGTGCCACTTCCCTCTCCTCTTTTACCTCCTCATCCCTTGCTCACCTCTCCTCCCTCACTCCTTCCTCTTTCATTCCTCTTATACCTCCATCCCTCCCTCCTGCCCTGTTTTGGCACACTGGTCTTTGGTTGTGGTGTCAGTGCCTTTTCTTATCCTCTCTTTTGCCTCCTCATCCCTCGCTCTCCTCTCCCCCTCTTGCCTCCTCATCTCTCTTTTACTCCTTCCTTTCATCCCTCCAGTCCTGTTATGGTGCACTGGTGTTTAGTTGTCCATATGGTGCCACTTCCCTCTCCTCTTTTACCTCCTCATCCCTCACTCCTTCCCCTTTCATTCCTCTTATACCTCCATCCCTCCTGTTTTGGTACGCTGGTGTTTAGCTGCCCATATTGTGCCGGCGGCCTCTCCTCTTTTGCCTCCTCATCCTGTTCCACGCTCTCCCGCTCTCTTCCCTCTCTCATCCCTCTCTCCTGTCCTGTTTTGGTGCGCTGGTCTTTGGTCGTCCATATGTGCGTCTCAGTGGGGAGTCTGCCTCTCTGCTGAATCCTGGCACAAACCTGGACCACGTGCCCTTTAAAGTGCCCAGGACAGGTGAGACTCGAGACGAAAACACACCTAAATGTCTTATGTTATCAGAACTGACTCTTGTGAGCTTTAAATCATGTTAGAATGTTGTTCACTCCTCAAAAACATAGAATAAGCACCGATGACTTATTCTAGTGAAGGTGTGTGGAGTTTAAAAACACAGTAGAGCACTTCCTGTATTACTACATGATGTTAAGAGTGAAACCTTACACCTTACACCTGCTTGTTTCTATGGGTATGTCATTACTCTGGAGTGTTTATTGGTTAGTTTAACACAAATTATGCATAATACAAAAAAATATTCTACAGACTGAAGAGGTTTAGGCTGAAGTTTTAACACTTATTTTGACATAACTATATCTAGAGTAGTATACAAGATGGCAGAACTACAGAAAACACAATCTGGTACACGTTGATGTTTGTATACACACACTAACACACTCACACAAACACATACTCACGTACACACACACTCACGCGCACACACACACTCACACACATGCTCACACACAGACACACACTCACTAACACACACACACGCACACACTACCACACACACACATACACACACTCTCACACTCACATACTCACATACTCACATACTCACATACTCACACTCACACACTCTCACATACTCTCACACACACTCACA
>KN514991.1:9593-21339 GCA_000787155.1 Scartelaos histophorus
CTTTCTCTCTTGTCCTTCCTCTCTCTTTGCCCTCTCCTCCCATCCTCTCTCTCCCTCTCCTCCCTCCCTCTCTCTCCAGTCCTCCATCTTGGCTCTTTTCCAGTAATTATCAGCTCGCTTCCCCGCTGACGTAGCTCCCCGGCTCTGCTCTCTCCTCCGTCATCCTCCATAAAAAGACATTCAACAGAAACAAACCCTCTTCCTGGCATCCTCCCCTCCCACTTATCGTCTTCATTTCTCCTCTACTTCTTTGTGCTCTTTTTTTTAAATAATTATTTATTTTTGTTCAATCTGAGCCAATCCCATTCTTCCCACATTGTCACGAAGTCTAATCGTTCCGATGGCAGAGGATTGCACAATGTTGCTCGAGAAATCACTTTCAAACTTCTGGTTAATCTAAAGAGTGTTACTCAAGACGAAGTGAAAAGTCGTGATCGAAGGTTGTGATTTGCAGCAGAGGGAGGCCTAATTAGATACCACTAAATAACACAGCAGCCCCTGAATGTATCATGAAGCTGTGATGTGATGAGGCCGACGCACACACATTTATCATTAGTCTGCACATCTCCAAAGCTCAAAAATGATCTGCTCCAACTTATAATGTCGTCAACTGGTAGTTACATCACAAGATTAGGCCATACATCAGTCCCTCGTTTATCGCAGGGGTTATGTTCCAAAAATAACCAACGAATTCAGCTTTATTTTTTACTATTATATATGTTTTAAGGCTGTAAAACCCCTCATCACACACTTTAGACACTTTTCTCAGACAGGAATTACATTTTCTCACATTTCTCTCTCGTTGAAACACTCTCAAATTTCAAACCTCAGTCTGACTGTGAGTCGAATGGTGGGGAAAAGTCTAGGGCTGTTTATTGGCCCCAGTCTGCCCCTGCTGCAAACACACAGCCCTGCAGAATCCCGCTTCTAGCAATCGAACATTTATGCAAATTTGGCTGAACACATTCTGTTCTGTACAGGACCCGGCACAGACTGACTGACACTGTCTACAGCCCCTTAGCCATAATAATTAATAAATAAGAAACAAAAACTTGCAAAATAGCACAAAAAAAAAGAAATCTGCCAAACAGCGAGACCGCATTATAGCGATGGACGACTGTAATATTTAATGCAGATGGCTACAAATGAATATTGTTAAAATGCAGATTTTTGTGGTCTCGACCCACGTCTAAGTGAGAAGAAGAATTTGCATTTGAACAATATTAATTTTAGCTGCCCTCATCTGTATTAAATATTACTGGCCAATAAAATGTTGTGATGTGAAATGCAGCAGTTACATTTGCGACGAAATCCAACCAACACATACAAAATATGTAAAAATAGGGTATTTTGAAAAATGATTAAACTTCAAGTCAACAATATTCTTCTTCAAAACGCACCATTTTACACAGTTTTTGTAAGTTATCTCAAAAAGTATGATCAAAGTTCTCAGCGGCAGTGCTTGCATACAAATGCCTTTAATAGATTGTATTAAAGTACCAAAAAGGATTTCAAAATTAACTCTTTTAAAATGAAAATTGTTTTTTTTTTGAGAATGTGCTCTTATTACAATAATTTGAATGATAATTTTACAAGGGCTTTGGGCAGAATTAACAGAATCTCGTTAAAAATAATTAAAAATTTTACAAAAACAAAATGTACCAGCAAAATTAGATTCTCAAACTTTCCACATCAAGTTCAAACGCATTTAATATTTTACAAGTACAGAAGAACAAGACTGAATCAGGACTGAACCTCTGTGAACCAGGACTAGATTCAGACCAGGACCAGGCCAGATTTCCACCTAATGCAGAATTAAAGCTTAGAAAAATAATGATATTAAATAATTACTTAATAATTACTTAATAATAATTAATAATTACTTAATAAAAATCACCCAATACCTGTAGATTCTATGACTTTTCATGCTAAGGAACCTGAAACATGATTTTCCACAGACTAAATCAAAGACTAAATCTGGACTAAACCAGGACTAATGACTCCACTGTGTTTTTAAACTCCACACACCTTCAACCAGAATCATTTGAACGAAGAAAACTACCACAGCACGACAACACAAAGTGGAACAGAGCATTTTGAGCTTTGCGAAACATAAAACTCTTACTCAAACATGCGTGAATGTGACAAAACAAAACTCCGGGTGTGTTTTTGATGAGGTAACGACGTTCAAACACGGCATAAAGCTCCCGAGAGTCAATTTTGCGTAATATAGGGCCTTGAAATAGTGTGACACCTGCAGGATATTTAAAAACATAATATTCCCCACACCTGCTCCTGTTGTGTAGAAGCTTCACCTGTGATGCAGCCATTGTTCCTTTCTGTACAGAGCCGTCTTGGAGGAGCGCTTGGCAGGGAGATAGCATCCTCACACTTAGCCTGTTAATTGTCCTCTTCAGAGCCGCTCGAGAAGAGATCTGCTCCCGACGATCCAGGGTTACTATGGAAACGCAGATTCGCATTCGGCGTAGACAGAAGAGCGAGCGTCCGTCAGCCCGTTCTGATGCACTTCCTGTTCGGCGCGGTTTGACGTCAGGCTACGAATCCAGATCCGAGACGAAACCGGACGTCTGTCTCGTTTCTGTCCGTGTTTTAACCCGATTGCTTTTGCCTGAGAAGTTCCGCAATGTGGCATTAAAAGACGGCGTTGAATTGTTGAACTGAGCCCATCTTAGTCCTGTTGTAGACTTGGTTCGGTCCTGCTCCAGTCCCGGTTCAGTCCGTATCTTAGCCCAGGTTTAGGAGCATGAAAAACTGAGGCTTTCTCTGAGATGTTCCGCAGTGTGGCTTTAAAAGACTGTTCAAAATTAACGTTGGTTGGTCTTAATTTAAACCTTAAACTTTTTTAGTCCTGTTGACTAGTCCGGTTAGTCCGGTTCAGTCCTGTTTTAGTCCTGGTTTGGTTCTGTTCTAGTTCAGGTTTAGTTTTGTGTTTAGTCCTGGTTTAGTCCTGTTCTAGTCCAGGTTTAGTTTTGGGTTTAGTTCTGGTTTAGTCCTGGTTTAGTCCTGTTCTAGTCCAGGTTTAGTTTTGGGTTTAGTCCTGGTTTAGTCCTGTGCTAGTCCAAGTTTAATTTGGGGTTTAGTACTGTTCTAGTCCAGGTTTTGTTTTGAGTATAGTCCTAGTTTAGTTCTGTTCTAGTCCAGGTTTAGTTTTGGGTATAATCCTGGTTTAGTCCTGTTCTAGCTCAAGTTTTGTTTGGGGTTTAGTCCTGGTTTAGTCCTGTTCCAGTCCAGGTTTTGTCCTGGTTTAGTCCCATTTTGATGTGGTAAATCTGTATATATCTTGTATGTACTGAATCATAAAGGCCCATATATTCATTGCAAAAAAAAACAAACAAACAAAAAAACCTTTCTTTTTTCTTGCCTCTCCACAGATCTAATCTTTAACTTTAATGCCATATTGTGGAACATTCCAAACAAACCAATCTACAACATCTATATGGAGATAAACTTTTCAAACTTCATATTTTGTTTCTCCTGTTTTAATCCAGGTTTAGTTTTGGGTTTAGTCCTGTTCTAGTTCAGGTTTAGTTTTGGGTTTAGATCTTTTCTAGTCCTGTTCTAGTCCAGGTTTAGTCCTGGTCTAGTCCCATGTTGATGTGGTAAATCTGTATATATCTTGTATGTACTGAATCATAAAGGCCCATATATTCATTGCAAAAAAAAAACCAAACAAACAAAAAAACCTTTCTTTTTTCTTGCCTCTCCACAGATCTAATCTTTAACTTTAATGCCATATTGTGGAACATTCCAGACAAACCAATCTACAACATCTATATGGAGATAAACTTTTCAAACTTCATATTTTGTTTCTTCCCTGCCTCAGGTTGCAGCACAAAAATCCTCTACTCCTAAACCAGAAAAGTTACATCGAGCTATAGTGAATAAATTCATATATTTACAAGTTTATCTTTTAGTTCAGTATGAATAAATGACTCCTGACTGAAACTACAGTGTATAACATTTAAATAATGAAAATCCAACATGGCCGCCGCAGTATTTGATGTACTTCATGTATAAAGCAGCTTGTGGTACATCTGGGGGGATGTATAGGGGGTCCAGGCTTATTTCCATGTTCACTGGTCTGTGGAGGACGCTCTCTGCTGAGCCTCTCCTCCAGCCTCTGACCAGTGGGAATACTCCAGAATACTACAGGTTGAACACAAAGACTTAGCTTACATCTATTTTACATTTTTTTTGTTATTGCATGTCCAGAAAAAACAGTATTTTTTTTACCGTTTGCTTTGTATTGCTATTATAGCTTAGTTTAAAGCTGCTTTGTGCAACTTTTTCGGTGGAAGGTTTGTGATCGGCTTGTCACCATGGCGATATTATTGCTTTTATTGCTATTGCTATTATTGCTAATGTTCCACTGTATGGCATAAATAAATGTCGTTTCCTGTTTTTGACAAGGAAACGACATTTTAACCAATCAGAAAATAGTGTTATAGAAGCATTCACTAAGCCTTAATCATTCTTAATAACCTATTTGTTCATTATGAGTTATGCTTGTTCATGTTTTATTAAGGCTTATTAAGGTAGTTATTATAAAGCGTTACCCAAAGTATGAGATTTTTGCTTTAGAATAAATAAACCAATATAAATAAGCACATGATGAAAACTCCAAACAATAAAAATGTCCATATCGTCATGGAAACCAAACATGAATCAAGACTCATACATTCGCCTCTCCACAGATCTGACCTTCTTTCACTTTTTTGACAATAAACAGATTGCAAATGGACTAATTAAATAAAAATTATATTAAAATGCATTGCACAAGCTCCTCAGTACATTACTCTTTCTCCTCATACTTAGTGGTGGTGAGATATTATTACCACAGATGCCCTGGGGCAGCCTGAAGGAAGAGAGGCTGCTCATCTGCCCCAAAAGCCCCTCAAACCACCACCACAGTCACACTGCTTAAGCGTCTTGAATCAGAACTACCCCGTGTCTTAATAACTGACTGAAACATATAGGTAAGAGTCTTTGTGGGCACATAACATCAGATTTTTATGTAATTATAACTGGTATTTTCAAAGTATACACACAAAAACTGAGAAAAACTACATTATATTTGGTAGAACGGTGCAAAAAACACAAATGTTCATGTTCAAATCATTTCCTATTGCTGACATAAAGGTTTTGTCACTTTTAGCAGGAAGAAAAAAAAAGAGCACTGTTGTTGCTGGTGGAAATTAACTCTAAAAAAGTACAGTTTCTCTTAAAAAATTTGTTTAAATGTAACTGAGTAAATGTAAATGAGTCCCCAGCTCGGAGTATTTGCTGTCAGGCTGGACCGTCACGACTCTCTCTCTCCACAGCCTGTTCTTAAGCCTCAGAGCTCAGTGCTTTATGGGTTTGCTGTGACTGGACTTAAGCCTTATTTAGACCAATTTTAGAAGAAAATATCGTAAATCCCCTCAGCGCTGTCAGTTCAGAGTCGCCACAGAACACAACATCTCTGCCGCATGTCAATATGGAGGACACAGACGGAGGAGCGAACAGGGATTATGACAAGTGTTAAAAAGAGAAAAGGAAATATATGGTAACACTTTATGATAATGACATGAACAATAAAGAAAGAACATCATACTTTAAGGGTTTTTTGACATGAATCTGTATTATCCTCATCAGCAGTGTGGTGCATAAACACTAACTTACCCCCGACAGCCCCGTGAGCCAAGTTCTCGCTCGGTTTTGGTGCTGATGAAAGTAGTTCCGGCAAGTTGGCTGGGGTCACGAAAATAAAGCGTTTTTCTTCTCAAAACAATATGTGTTCAAAAGAGTGATATATTTGCATCACAAAACTGCAGAAAAAGTCAGACCTCATAATCGCTTGGCACTATTTTCTCTCAGTTCGTATCGCTGCACTGCTGGAAGCTGAGAGCCGAGTATGAATCCAACACTTTTATCAGTTGTTTGGCAGTGTTTATGTGCTCAGACCGGTGACGCCATGATATAAGAGAGCTAACGTGAGAGAGCGATAAGTATATAAGCTTATGTAAGTTATCAGTGTCATAGTCGGACATGTTGCTGTGAACTTTCCGAGCCGTAAACGCAGTGAAACAGGAGCGGCTTCACCTGGCGGCAGCGCAGTGATACGAACAGAGAGAAAATAGCACCAAGCGATTATTGACTTCTTCATCAACAACGGTTTTGTGATGCAAATGTGTCACTCTTTTGAACACATATCATTTTGAGAAGAAAAACGCTTTATTTTCGTGACCCCAGCCAACTTGCCGGAACTACTTTCAACAGCACCAAAACCGGACGAGAACTCGGATCACGGGGCTGTCGGGGGTAAGTCAGTGTTTATGCACCACACTGTGACGGGGATGACGCACAGATTCATGTCAAAAAACTCAAACTATCCCTTTAAAGTTCCAATATTACACAAACTTGACTCTTGTGAGGTTTAAGTCGTGTTATAATGTTGTTACCTCCTCAAAAACAGACCTGGAACAGACCTTTATTAAGACTAATTAATTATTCTAAAGCGTTACTCAAAATATGGATGTAAAGATTTTTGCCTAAGAATAAATAAACCAATATAAATGAGTACATGATGAAAACTCTAAACAATAAAAATGAGCATGTTGTCTTGGAAACCAAACATGAATCAAGACTCATACACTCGCCTCTCCACAGATCTGACCTGTAACTTGGCTTCTTACTGTGACGAATCCAGGCAAAGCAACAACATCTTCATGAAGACAAGAAGGAGCAGGTGGAGCCAGAAATATCCTGCATCTATAACCAAAAGAAAAGGAAGAACTCATTAGTGCAGTAGTAGTACTAGTAGTAGTATTTTAATGTGGTAGTAATAGTTGTAGTAACCTGAAGCATGGTAGAAACAGTAGTAATGTGCAGGATAGTATAGCACAAGTAGTGGTTGCAGTAGTAAAGTATTTAAACAATACTACGTAAACACATTTGGATAGTACTTTTACTTCATCTACCTCTTTAAATATACACTGAGCATTTTTTCTTGACTTTTTTTTGCCCAGAATGTTCCATGATACAACATTAAACGTATCCATCTAGTATTTATGCTCAAAAATACATTAATTTCCTGTGTATAAAGGCGACTCTCCACAGATCTGAGCTGTAATGTAGCGTAATACTGTAGCCTGCTTCTCTCCCTCGTGATATATATGGGTTTAATCTATACCGTGGAACATTCTAGACAAAGGAGTAACATTTCCATGGAGACAAACCCGTGGTAAAGTAAAAATACTTGCTGGACAATACCATCGTTTTTGTGTATTAGGCTCAATTAGGCAAAACGTAAAAAATAAATGAAATAAAACACCACTGTCGTCAAAGTTGAAAGCCAAATTATAGTTCTACAAGTTTCACCAATATCAGAATAAAACTGTAGGATTGCGGTGCAGTGGGTTTCCGAATGTCTGTGTCTATTACAGCCTCTGTCATCACATTATCTTTCAAATTTATGCCACAGAAGAAAAGACTACAGAGAAAATCTATCACCATTTCTGTTCTGCTCCCTGTCTGAGCTCAAAGACAAAGATGTAGAATATTTCACACCAAAATGAACTTGACACTCATTGTAATAATGTAATAAGTCTGTCATTGTGATAATAAAACGGTTTAGGGGAGTGATTCTAGTCTAAGGAGCCAGGGATTGGTAAAATATGATAATTTAATACAGAGGAGCTAGCACTTGTCCTGTTAAAATGCACTGACAACTGTAGGTAACATCAGCTGAGCCTACACGAGCTTTAGTGTATAGTTACTGCATAATGGCTTTAAAGAACATTGTGCTGAAGCTTTCTATACAGTTATATCTACTACGACACCAGTGGATTATTATTATTGCAATATTCATCTACTTAAACGACTTCATAAAAGAAAGAAAAAGAAAGACTGAATTCTGCGTTAGAAAAGTGCCCGACGGAAGCAGATGACTTTTTGATGAGGTTACAGCTTTAAAACACGGCTTCATTTGGTGTAAAATAGGACCTTTAAAGCAGCACTGTGTAACGTCCTGGTTGTTTCTATGGATACTATGTCACTGTTCTGCCTGGAATGTTCCACAGTGTGACATTAAACAGCACGACCTTACATTTACTCAATGACAGCTGCTCAAAATCACCTTATTGTGAAACATTTCAGACAAAGCAATAACATCCCACTGAAGAAAAGCAATTTTGACGGATCCTCCACCCGAAAAGTTACACAATGCACCTTTAAAATTTCAAATGTTTTATTTATTTGACAAAGGCACATACCTCCTGTGTAGACTGCCAAAAGTGGAGTGTTAAAATTGACTCTGACAGCATCAATTTTATCATTTTCTCAGGGTTTATATGGGTCCAATCTGAGTTCATTTCACATTTTTGGAAATATTAAGTAAAACTGGACCTGTTTAAGTTCCTGTTTAACCCCTAAATCAAGAGTTATATTAACGTTTTGAGAGTAAACAGATAACACTTTGTAGGGTTACCTTGATTTATATAAACAACAAACAGAGGTGTTTTATTTTTATACTTTATTTTAGTTTATTTAAGATGAAATTATGTACAAAACTGGTTCAAATTGGTTCAAAATCTTTGGCAGGAGTTTGAAGTGATGGGTGGGAGGTACCAAATTAACACTAGGCAATTGAATTAATCCAATCCAATCCAGTTTATTTCTATAGCACATTTCATAAACAACAGTTTCCAAAGTGCTGCACAAATACAGACTAAAAGCAACAATAATAATAAAATAATAAAAAAATAAATGCTCATTAAACACAGATTAAAACATATTAGTCCTAAAACAATAAACCAGTAAAATCAAATAAGAGCAAAGCCATAAGATAGCAATAAATAAATAAAAACCCATAAAATACATAAAAAATAAATAAATAAAAGACACAGAGGAGCACACAACTCACGCGGTGTTAAAAAAGCCAGAGAATAAAAATGGGTCTTAAGACGAGACTTAAAACACTCGACAGTGGGGGCTGTTCGGACATGGAGGGGCAGAACGTTCCAGAGCTTTGGGCCGACCACAGAGAAGGTCCTGTCCCCCCTGGATTTAAGCCTCGTTTTAGGCACCACAAGCTGGAGCTGGACCTCGGACCTCAAAGCTCGTGCGGCCTCAGACCTCAAAGCTCGTGCGGGGGTGTAAATTTGGAGGAGGTCTGAGACGTACTGTGGGGCCAGTCCATTCAAAGCTTTAAAAACAAACAATAAAGCAATAATTAACACTAGTGGAAGTTGAATTATCTTCCAAATCAACTCAGCAAATAACAGTCAAACTATACATTTAACCCTCAAATAGTTAAAATAACACGTTCTGTGTTAAAAACAACTTGATCCTGAAATGTTAACGCTCCAGTTTTTGCTGTGCATAGTGGTTAAATATAAGTATGTGTGCGAGAGCCTTTTTCACTGTTACTCCGCTGACCTTTCGCAGCTTTACCATCTTGTCAGTGCCTTATAGAACACTGGAAATAGCAGATTCCACAGCAGGGCAGCAGAGGTAAAACTGCTGTTGTGTCCTTGGGCAAGACACTAAACCCCCATCGCCCCCAGTGTCTGCGTATACTGGTGTATGACTGGGTGTGTGAATGGTTCCTTATTGTAATGTGCTTGTAGTAATGGTAGTATTAGTATTAGTTGTAGCAGGGCCATTTGGTGGTAAGAAGACTCACATGGGCTCGTCTAATTTAAGTTAACAGGAAGAGGGTTCATAAAACACTGGGGCCCGGGACTACAGACCCCTTTGCCCCCCTTGTCTACACCCCCGAGTAGTAGTAAAGTAACAGTGGCAGCAGTAGTAGCAGTAGTAGTAATAATGGAGTGAAAGGTCTGGAGAGCACATCTGAAAGGCAAGACTACTCCATACTAGTGCTACACGGTCTGTCCTATTTAAATGTACAAATTCCCTTTTATATGATGAGCAAAATGACTTCATTTCGCCGTCTTAAATGAGGCCCATTCATATGACAGCCGTGCCCCGAGCGCCCCCAGACACACACTGCTTTTACTCCGGCTGTGAGAAAAAACCTCCGAAGCCGTTTGAGGATTTCAGGATCAAATAGTTCAGACCTGGCAACCCAAAATGGCCCTCTCCACTCTACCAGCTCTCTGAAAATACACTATTATGAGCTCGCTGGAAAATGGGTCCGTGTAGTCCTATGAGTCAGGAGTTTGAGTGGCATTTTTGTGCACAAGCAAAAGGAACTAGATAGAGTCAATGGTAGAAGGAAGAGTTTTGAAGACCTACAGGTATTAGGGGTCACGCACACACAAGTCGGCGGCTACAGAACTGTCTCACAAAGGACTGAAATGGTGTTTGAATGAGACAGGAGCAGGTGAAGGGTTGAAGAGAGAAGAGCAAAGCAAGAACGTGGGTACAAATAACCACTTCTTGTTGGAAATCGAGGAAAAAAGCATCGTTTTCATTGTAGACTCGTGTAGTGCTTACCTGAACAGTCAGAACAATGCGCTTTGACCAAATTTGGCAAAGATGAGTAGATCAGGAGTTGTATTCTGTGTTCAGAGGGTGTGATTGGCAGGCGGATTAGCCAATCAGAGAGATGCATGCTCAGGTTGTGTCTAAACAAACATGTCTGCTTAAAAAAGAAGGAAGGGGGGGAAATAACTGAGGCACCAAACCCTTTACTTCGGGTAAAAGAAGTTATATATTTTGTCCTGAAATATACAAGAATTTTGGAGAGGAGACGTCTTCCGCATTTGAGAGACATGTTATAAAAAAATTGCAGTTGTGGTTGGGGCGTCTCAAGTTTGGATGAAGGTTTTTGACACTCGAGAGTCCAGACCTTTCATGATTCAAACAAAATGTGAAGGAACTGGCTGAACATTCAAATACAGAGCTGGATTTCAGATGATATGATAAGATGCTATAGGATAATATCAGCAGGTAAACTGAATACTGTTAAAATGCAGACTGGTTTTGAAATCTAGTGGGTTCTTATATTGCAAAGAGCTTGGCCATGATGCAAGATATAAACCCTTAGGTCGCGTTTACACTGAAACAAATCACCGTATCGGAAATGATTTGTATCCAGACACGTCGTTTGTGCGTCCGTCAGCCCACGTGAGCTGTAAAAACAAGGAAGTGCAGCACCACGTCTGAAGGTGCAGCAGCCGATTCCGAGCTGAGGAAGATGCAAGTGTGAAGACAGACTATTCATGGAGAGGAAGATGCAAGTGTGAAGACAGACTATTCATGGACCGACGACGAGGTTCGGTAGTTTCATGGCCGATGAGAAAGAAGTTCTAGCTACGCTGTTTCCCGTTTACCTGTTGTTTAAACTGTTTTCCGCATTAACCTCACAAAACAGGAAGGTGTAAGTCACAGTGACGTGGTCCAATAAGGAGGCAACCAGAGCTCCTACATCAGCATATCAAAGTTTTCCAGCGTCCACACGATGCTGGATCAGATCTGTGCTCAGATGAATTCATGGGAGCTGACGGCACCGGGTAGCTCCGTCTCTGGAGCCGTTTTCCATCAGATTAGTGTGGACCATACTAGTGTGGACGAGGCCTTAAATCTATCAGAAAATGACTTAAAAGTAGTGGCAGTATCTCTCCATGCAGCAAGATAGTTTTACTTGACAAGTTATGTTAAAATAAATGACCTCAAGCCTAGAATTAAGCAGTCTCAGAACTAGTACGTAGACCAGGGGTGGGCAAACTGCGGCCTGGGGGCCATATGCGGTCCGTTGATCTTTTTAATCCGGCCCGTC
>KN514994.1:0-16539 GCA_000787155.1 Scartelaos histophorus
TGTTGTAGTGTGTAGCAGCCTTTAGACAGTAAAAATCAGGTACAGTGCCATTTAAACAGTATTTTTGGAATCTTGGTTATTTTTTCATGATATTCTTTCTCAGTACTTCTAACTATGGTTATTTTTACCCACAAATGCACTGTACAAATGAGTCTCTCAACCACTGCATAAGCAACATAAGAAAAATAAAATCAGTGGCAAGACCAACTGATGAAAACCTCGACACTGTGAGGATATGAGAATTCCCCTTCCTGTAGACATACAGTATGATCCACTGTCTACAGATCTACAGAGGGCAGTGCTTTTACAACCAGAGGCACATGAGTATCTAGTGCAATAGTCATACTGCAGCACTGTGCCTTTTGTCATGTTGTGATGAGCTTCTGTAGGCACCACAGAGTCTACTATAGGAGCTGATTTATATAGTGCACTGTTACTGGGTTACGCATTCATCCTGGCCTCCTATTGTCAATGCTCTATACAGTACACATGACTGCTATCAGAGCCATGAAGTATTGCAGTAATATTCTGACAATATTGTGTCAATCCAACAGAATGTTTTTAATGTTTCTTACTTCCTCAAAAACATATGTTGTATCTGTCTACAGCTCTATAGCATCATGAAATGAAAGTTTTCAAGTTACCCTTTACCTTTAGTTCAGTAGAGATTGGCAATTCTAGAGCTGAAATGATCCAAGTACGTAGTAAAGTAAAGTAAAGCACTCACTGTATTAACTCATGACATCACAAGGTAGAATTAAGCGCTTTCCGTTTGAGAGAAAAACTCCAAAACACAACTCCAGGTATGTTTTTTGATGAGGAAACAAAAACATATCGTAATCTGGGCCCTTTAATTATCAGACAAATGTGAAATTACTCTGAATTACCCATAAAAATGCGTAATATTTTGTTTTATTTGGAATTTTAAAACTATTATAGCTAAATAGTACCCAGTAATCAGCGTTCTATTTTTTTTTAATTCACTACTGTAACCACCAGCAGAGGGCACCAAACACCTATTTCATGTTTCTTTTTTACATATGGTACATAGGATTTCAATGCAAAAGTATCTTAACATACAAAACAAATTGAAGTATGCATCTCTCCTGATAATAAAACATTACAAAGCTACAAGCTGAATGTCTCTCCCCGCTCTTTAACCTTTTTCCCACTGCTTTGTCTGGTCTAATTAAAGTGCAGGGACCACAAACAAACAAAGACAGATTGGTGGATCACGGTCAACATTTCAGGGAATCAAAATGTTAGCCACTCTGCCAATGGTAGCTTTTTGACAGAAGCCTTGAGCAAATCAATGCTATTGTTACTGAAGCTACTCAAAGTATGTGTGTGATCGAAGCTAAAAAAAATTACTCTAGCACCAACACACACCAATGAAAGCTGAATAAAATGACATGAACATTTAGAATATTAGAATATTGTGATAAAAACCTTACTTTACTTTAGCGGATCTTTCATCAGTAGTTGCTTCCCTGAGAATTCCCCTCTTGTTGTGAGTTTATAAATTAGTTCTAAGCAGCTGAGATGACCTGGCATTGTTTTCAGTGTCCCCTTTTTGACCATTTCTTGTTTAGGACTACAATGGAAATGATGTAGTCCACTTTTAGACCTGGTTTAGTCCTAGATTAGACCTGGAACAGATCTGGTGGTACTCGGAAAGCCTAATCTGTTCTTTGGTGGTACTTGGTGGTGTGAGAAGTATGAGAGCTACTGCTTTAGAAATGACATTTGCACTGGATATTCTCTCCACTTTGAGAGTGGGACCTGAGTGTTTTGTAGACAGAAGATTGTGGTGATGTGGGCCTGTTGCACACTGGTGTAAATGTACAGAGCAAAATAGTCTATAAATAATGTGGATGTTAAATGAGTGGCAGGCTGTGCCCTCATGTGTCAGAAAGTGCTATTTTACCTCACTTTGTGATTTATGTTGATACATTTGCTGATGCTGCCCAATGCCAACTGGCACAGGCTGGTATCACATTGCCACAGAGTGCCAGGACTTTCTGCTCAAGGTGTTATATGGACCCATTTTGTTATTTCTGCAAAAGACTTGCCAGAAGTGACTCCCAGGTGTAGTTTTACTATTTTTCAGAGTTATGACACTTCTTCCTAAAGGTTTAGAAGGTCATTCCTTATTATTTTCGTGTGTTTCAACGGATTTGAACTTGTTTGTGTTTGTTGCTCACACCTTCACCCACTTCTATAAAGACACCAGAGGAAGCCCTCCCCTTCATTTAGATACTAAGATCTTGCACATGAAACTGTATTTTTATATACTTTTTAACTGAGAATTTGTCCCAAATTTAAAAAAAAACTAAAACTTTCAAGGAAATCCTCGATTGAATGTGATATTTTTGCACTTTATGGAGCTGTGTTTATGGAGCTGTTCAGAGTGGCATGTTTAGAATTGTGGCGCGTGCAGCCTGGTACTGGTGTGAACATTCTATCCCATTCATTTTAATAGAACAGTAAACCTAAACCTTTGGACGTTTGTAGGCAGTACAGCCATTTGTTTGTTATATTTGGCAATAACAATAAGTAATAACTCCCAATATAGAACTTCGAGAAATGAGTTTATTCAAATTATAATAATTTGTGCCACCATAACCATGGTTTGAACAAAATATATGGGAAAAGCTGCGTAATTGTGTCAGCAGAATAGTGAAAATGGAGAGATAAATAGTTGTCTCTCCTCCATCTGTGAGAACATCTTCACATGGTGAGTGTAAAGCTCCAGCATGTGTCAGTAGCTAATGTGATGCATGGCCACATCTGCTGTTGATTGCAGACCAAAGCCCCGTCCCTCTTTTCCACGGGCCCACTATAATACAAATTACACCTCCATTATTTTTTCATCTGGTTACATAACGCTCCCTCTCTCCTTCACCTGGTGCTCCGCTCTGTTTGTAAGCTGTCAACAGGTCTTTTCACACTCCTTTCTTCTTCCCTTCTCTCTCTTCTTCTCTTCCTCTTTTTCTCTTGTTTACTCTTCCTCTCTCGTCTTATTCTTTCTCCATCACTCTTTTTCTATTTCTCTCATTATCTCTCATATTCTTTTTTCTTTCTCACTCGCTCTTTCTCTTCCTCCTTCCCTCCTGCTTATATTTTTTCTTTCGCTCTCTCTTCCTCTCATTCACCCTCTCCTCCTCTTCTCTATCTCACGCTCTCCCTCCATCCTCCTCCTGTCCTCAGCCCCTGCTCTCTCTAATCATGCCATCCCCTGATATCTCCTTCACGCTTTGATTTGCCGCCGCTCGCTCCCAGCTGGCCCGTTGCCATGGAAACTGAGCCCCAGGACCGGCTCCTCCAGCGCGCTGTCTGCCGCTGCTCCGGGAATAGGCACGGCCCTGCACCCGGCTCCGGCTCTGGGGCTGGCGGTACACACGGGGAAAAACACGGCAACTCTCCACTCGGAATATTCAGACGCTCACTATGACTTTTACACACCCGAGTTTGGAGATTTCATGCTTCATAAGTAGAATGTGTAGTGTTGTTCCGATACCTTTTTTTAGGGATCTGATCTGATCTGATACTGATATCTGATACTTGGCTGTGGTACTCGCTGATACCGATACCAGTACAGACCAGCAGCTGCTTGCATCTACTGGGTTAAGTTCAAGAAAATGCACAGTGGTATCGGATTGGTGAGTTTTTGCAGATGCCGGTATTGGTATCAGAACAACCCTAAAAATGTGTAGGGATGACCAATATTGACAATTGTAATATTAAGACTTGAGTTGTATCTGAAGTAAGTACGCTTATGATATTTAATTTCATACAATCATACAAAAACAAAACATCTCTGACTATGCAGAGTAATTAAACAAAGTCTTGAGTTAGGCTGTCGCTGCTGCCGTTGCTGTCGGGCTGCACTCTCCCAGTTATTTTACCAGGTTGAGCGTTCACACTAAAGTCTAAATAAAGGTGTCGAACAGGTAACACAAATGTCTTTTCTGTCGTTAGGAGCATGTTTTAAGAATCTGCAGAGCCTCCACAGTCTTTGTTTAAACAGCAGCTACTCGCATCTACTTCAAGAAAATACACAGTGCTATCAGATCTGTGATTTGGTTTGAGTACTAGCTGATACCAATACCTGATAAATGTGCAGTATTGAAGCTTTTACCTAACAACCCTAAAAATGTGTGGGAATAAGGATGGGCAATACTGACAATTGGAATTCTATTCTATTCTATTCTGGAATTCGAATTCTATTATGCTCCAGATTCGGGGAAATTATGACTTGCGCTGTATTAGAACAAGTATACTGCTGAATTCTATTATGCTCCAGATTCGGGGAAGTGCAATGGAACAGCCAATCAAATTGGCGTTCCGAAACACAAACTCGGGCTAGTTTGGTCCAGACCGTTGGATTTAGTTTTCACAGCAAAAATGTCAGCAGGGTGAACTGTCTTTTTGTCATTTTGATATGTTCTGTATGTGTAGAGAAAGTGTCTTCCAAAGATTTTGTAGTGACATTTAGACTTTGTTTCACATTATTTGAGAGTAGACTGGATTTTTTTTTCTTGTGTTGACTAACAGACTATTTATTAGTAGGAGCTAGTGATAGCTGACGTTTCATTAAACTTTTTCAGGCTTCCATATTTTCCCCAACTGTCCCCAGGGGAACAGCGAATGTCGGGAGAACTGACTCGGATTTATCCACTACCAGTATCCATTTTAATGCAGCATAAGAGAGCACAGTATACGCCAATGGACCACTATGGAACCTACCTGATTGACCGATTTAAGGCCACATAGAAATATATTTACACTATAATAATTTATTGTTGAAAATCACATTCTATTGTTCACATAGGTTGTCTAAAGAGTGTTTTTATTATCATTATGGTATCAGTCTATTCCTTAGGTCATGTTTATAGTGTTCTCTCTTTTGATACTAAGTCTGTTCCCAGGTATGAGGTAAACATGCTCCAATCAAATATAACTTTTACCATTAACAATTATAATATTGATTTATTCTTAATCACTAAAACGTTAAACCTGATGGCCACGATATTTACAATGTTTTGATTCTCGAGACGATTGTGCAATCAGAATGAGTCTTATATGAGTCTCATTTGGGTTGCCAGTTCCAGTGGTGAAATCCAGTTGGTTTAAACCCAAAATACGTATTTCTGATCTCAATCATCGGTACTTAAACCCCAGCACCTGCCGCCGATCCTATGAGCTTAGGCTACATGCTCATACATTTATACATGATCACTACTTGTGTCGTTACTGCTGATACGACGGGCTGTGCGGCGCTTTGACACGATGACTTGTGTGTGTTTTAGCTGAATGAAGAGCTGAAGCTGAGCCTGAGGGACACCATGATCCAGAAGTACGAGAGGACCGACCAGGAGCACATCACCAGAGCCGTGGACAAGCTGCAGCAGGAGGTGAGACGCAGGCACCTCAGCGCCAACATGAAACCTCACAGCTAGATGTTGGGTTATTTATTATTTTTAAAGGACACACAGACTAAATCAGGTGTTAAAGAGATTCATGCGTGTTTGAGTAATTATTCTGTGCTGAAATGAACTATAGACATCCATAGCAGCAGCATTTACAGTGACATTGTAAAGGTTCTATTGATTCCTTGTTATTTTAGATTAATATTGTGATTTAAAATGTCCAAAATATTACATAACAATCCTCATGTATCTTTGATTATAACTATGCTGTGTCACTGATTGGCACATGAATCAGAACAGTGCTCATTATTAGATATGGGCCGATATTTAGCGTATTGGGTATCAGCCTTAAATCTCCAGCTAATATTTTGTTTTGGTCGATTTGCTGCCTACAAAACACACACAAAGCTTTATTTTAACACTTTAAATGTGAAGAGATAGCAGCACAAATGTGACCACAGCATTCTTAAGGGTTTATTGTTAAAAAGGGCTATGGGTGAGTTTTAGTCAATTTTATTATGTTTGGCCCTAAAATATCAGCCGAAAAATATTGGATTTGGTTGGTCTGAATACTAAACAATCGGTGTCTGCATTGACCATGAAAAAAAACATATTGGCCAATCTCTACTCAGTATCGGTGTGTACCTGTTCGCAAACGGCATTCACAAACGCCGCCCGCAAACGCCGCCCGCAAACGCCGCCCGCAAACGCCGCCCGCAAACGCCGCCCGCAAACGCCGCCCGCAAACGCCGTCCCTAGCCCTGTACTAGACCCTGTCACGTGCCTCACATGTGTCAGTGCTGCTGCTGGGAGCTCTTATCCCGTCAGATTAGGAACTTTAGTGATGGGCCCCAGCAGAATGGACCCAATCCCATTCCTTTTGACTCGGCTAAGTATGATGGACTGGTGCGCTCCTGCTGCTGCACCCGCTACCCGTGGATCCTTATTAAGAAGTGGATAAGACACTCCCCCTCTCTGTCCCGATGGAAGCTCGATTAGTGGCCGCTCCGTGGGCACCGCAGCTCCAGCTCAGAACAAATTCTCCTGTAGAGCGCAGTGTACTTATGTGAAATCAAACTGCCCGTGTTTGGCTGACAGGGCATCCGCAGCTTTCACAAAGGTCGGATTTTGTATGGAGTTGGGGGCAGGGTTTGGGGGTATAAGCAACAGTGTGATTGGTCTAATAGATTACACACCGCAGCCAGGGCTGTGTCCAAATGTCCACGCTATTCAATACATTATTTAGGGGTCCCACCATTTTTAGGGGTATCCGAATGTCCAGTTGGTGAAAAAATACTGCACTCAGAATTTCCTACAATGCACTTGAAAAGTACTGGGCATCGGTGGTCACTAGAGCGGGCAATATAGACCACAGTGCACTGTGAGAGTCAGGAAAACAACAGCGTACAGCAACAGGTGTTTAACTGGGAACAGCAGGACTGAATGTAAGCAGATAAAAGCGCTTTATGGTACTGTAGATCCCTGATTATGAATAAAACACGACTAAATAAACCGTTATGGTGTTAACGGTGCTAGCGGTAGCCGTTTACTGTACCGTTTACTTATCTCCAGCTGTTAAAATTTACGCATTTCTGAGAAAAAGCAAATAATCCAGTCTGTTTATGGGAAATTTGACTTCATCATCCCAAAAAACCTGTATGGTTATTGGTAGTCCATAAACAATTGTGTGCCACTCTGAGTTGAGCTTTATTTATGACAAAAATCAAGATTTATCTGAGCTTAGCAGACTTTTTCACCCAGACACCAGCGTTACGTGACTTGAATGTAGTGAGGTGCATGTCTAAATCTCTCTGTGAATGAGTGCACTATATACAGTAGTCCCCTAAAGCGTGCAGGCCTGTGTAGTGAACGAGGGGTTAGGGACCAGGGTGGACATTCAGGTATTTGTAGATAGAAACACCTGGCTGTAATCTGGGCAGTTTTACGTGATGTCACCAGCTACTGAAAGTTGCATTGGCCAGTGAAGGCAGCACACACTTTTGCCCAGAGAGCTGCAAATGGACCTAGTTTACGTTAAATTTGCCAGTAAATGATTCTAAACGGTAAATTATGATATTAGAACATCATATGCACAGTTAAAAAAAAAGAGCCCACACTAGCTCCATTTTAACCACACGATTTGAAGTGATCACATCGTGCACTTTTCTGTAGTCATATGGTGAGTGACCCGGTTTGTATTGAGGGAAAAGAACGTAATTTCACACCAGTGAGCACAGGTCATCATCTTCAGTTCATCATCCATATCTCCTCATACTTCCATGCCGCCACTGCACCCAAACACAAGCTTTTTTCAGTCTTTAGAAAGAACATTCTGTGCCGGTTACAATCTGTACTTGTGATATAACATATTTGAAATGTAAATGTTTGTGTCCAGTTCAAGTGCTGTGGGAGCAACAGTTCTGCGGACTGGGCGGCCAGTGAGTGGATCCGCTCCCAGGCCGGGCAGGGCAGACTGGTGCCGGACAGCTGCTGTAAGACCCCCACTCCCATGTGCGGAGAGAGAGACCACCCCTCCAACATCTACAAGGTGGAGGTGAGACCAACCTGCACCACTCCTCGTGGATTGTTTTTGTAAATGAAGTTACTGATGCAACACTGAAAAAATTACAAAAATTAACTAAACTCGTAAACATCCCCTGCATTTAAGTTGGTAAATTACCTACATAAAAAGCCCTGTTGTATAGAGACAGTCCTCTGCAGATGGTATTCTATTGCTTAAATAATTGCAGTCTTTGCATTTTTGTTATTGCCACCCTCAAATTGTGCTGGTGCTTGGACAGTGTAACACTTAATCAGGTAATGGGTTGCACTAGAATGAGAAGCGGCACAGCCAACAGTCAGAATGTCCTTGTGCCAGAGACAGACCATTATTCGTATGACACACTACACACTCATGATAAGGAATGTGGATACACTATAGAACAATACTATGGAAACCTCCTGAAGAATACGTTTACGAAAGTGCTATTATTGTTTTGCTTGTTTAGAGGAAGGAAACTTGTGTGTTTGTGCAGTACATTTGACATATTCACTGGTTAGTTGATGAAAAGGAGTATTGCATATTATAGGCAGGTAGTGGGTTAAGAAAAAAAAAATCTTAAATGTTTGTAGTTCTTAAAAAATACTGATGTATCGCAGAATATCATGTGCAATATTTTTTATCACATCTATCGCCATGCATTGTGTATAATATCGAATCGCAAGGGACATGTGATTCCCACCGCTAATTATAACAGTATAACTTTCTTTTCTGAGCAGATTCTAACAAAGTGTGTGTGAAACTATTATTTTCTCACACATTAATGGAAAAGCTGAACCTTGAATCAATTAGAATTGAATGAGCAAGACTGCCGTGCCTTAGAAAGGATCAATGCTCTACCGCTCTGCACACAGCACTAATAAAATTCTGTTTTATGCCGACTTATTCTGTATAAGGTGGAAAGAACTGTAGATCTCTGTTAAGCGTATCCTTTAGGCTCTTTACACTCTGAATGTATGTGCGTGTATTGTTCCTGTTTAGGGTGGCTGCATCACCAAACTGGAGAAGTTTATCCTGGAGCATCTCAAGATCATTGGAGCGGTGGGGATTGGCATAGCATGTGTACAGGTGAGCACACAACTCCATTTCAACACACACTTTTAAAACACACATACACTGCCTGGTCAAAAAAAAAGTTGCCTCCTGGATAAGTACTCTGATCTGGGGTTGGTGCAGTTGTTCAGGTGCAGGTTCAGCAACAGAATAAGCTCAATAACTACCTGAATATACTGAATGACCAGGTTATTCCATCAGTGTTTTTTTTTTCTTCCCTAACTGCATGAGCATATTCCAAGACGACAATGCCAGGATTCATCGAGCTCAGATAGTGACTGCGCTTCAGGAAGCAGGAGACATCACCACAGAGTCCCGCATGGATTGGCCACCACAGAGTCCAGACCTCAACCCCATTGAGAATCTTTGGGACGTGCTGGAGAAGCTTTGTGCAGTGCTCAGACACGACCATCATCAATGCAAGAGCTTGGTTAAAAATGAATGCAACACTGGGTGGAAATAAATCTTGTGACGCTGCAGAAGCTTATGGAAACAATGCCACAGCGAATTCCGTAATCAAAGCCAACGAAATATTAGAATGTGTGACCCTTTTTTTAGTGGCGACTTTTCTTTTTTGGCCGGGCAGCGTATCATCTTGTTTACCACTTTGAACATTCGAGATACATACTAAGTGTCAAATAAATTACACTGTATGGAATCAACATGTATGGAATTATGTAGTATTCAAAAAAATGTAAAAAGTATTTAAATTTCACATTCACATTCCTCAAAATCGCCACTCTTTGCTTTGCTGACAGCTCTACAAACTCTTAGACTTCCTCACAGAGCTTCATGATAAAGTCAAGATTAATTAAGATTAAGATTAATCTTGACTGAAGAACCATCTAGTGTTTTCATGTGTCCATTCATAGTTGTGTCCAAACTTGTGACCGGTAGTGCACACCTGTTGCGTCTAACACATGTCCTCCTGTAGGTGATCGGGATGGTGTTCACGTGCTGCCTGTACAAGAGCCTGAAGGTGGAGCCGTATTAGTGGAGCTTCCCTGTGTCTGCTCTGGTCTGTAGTTTCAGTGTGAGCAGATCTGCGCAGGAGCTGGAGAGGAGTAATTAGACTTCTTCATCTGTGAGCACTATGAGACAAAACACCCCAGGACCACTGGGACTCAAGACACTCTTCACTCCACTTCACTCTGCATCGTGCACATGAGTTTGACCCACTTAAAGGGCCTGTACCTGATTTCTATTTCTTCCGTTTAAAAAAAAAACAAACAAAAAAACAAAAAGCCCTTTATATTACACAGTGTATTATAAGTGTAGATCATTTTGATGGGTAATATCTAAGGTACTGACAGGGTGGCTCGTTTTTATCCAATCAGGCACATTTTTGCTAAGAATCATGGGAAATGTGCCTGACAATATGGCAGGTTGACAGTTAATTCTCTGTCATGGTGTATATTTGTATAGACTTTTTTACTTTAAAGACTTTTTTTAAACAAGGTGATAAGTTAATTTGTGAAACTCACTAACTTAAAGGAGCAAAGTTGCTCTATTTCTTGATCGTTTCCTCATCCAAAACAGACCTGGAGTTATGTTTTTGTTTCATTCACACACGTTTAACACACAAACCCTGCATATTTAGACCGAGTTCTTCTTCAAAAAACATTCAGTTCTACCTAGTGACTTAAAAACTATCACTACATGACATCACAAGGTGGAACAGAGCATTTTGAGCTTTGAAGATGTAAAGACAAATGATAAAGGGTCAATCAAATGTGTGAATGAAACAAAACTCAATGTAAGGTCTGTTTTCGAGAAGGTAACATTATTTTAACATGTCTTAAAGCTCAGAGGAGTCAATTGTACTATGTACTATGAATTTAAAAGCTTAATATCGTTATGAGCAACATCAGCAAGACAAATATTGCATATCGTATTGACTCCCAATATCCACATCAGACCATGCATATTTTTAAGAGTAAATACAACACGTAGTTTCCACGCAGTGTCACGGTGGACTAAATGGGTGGTGCTACAGTTCACACTCAAATGTGTTAAAATCAGGTACAGGCCTTTTAAAAAGAGTAGCGAAAACTGGCACTTTGTTCTTGTACTAACCAGCCGGACATGCATTATACTGTAGTAATAGATGTTTAAGAGAGGCCTTCTAACCCGTGTAGTGTTTGTGCTTTTGAAAATAGCTGAGGATCAAAACTGCAGACTTTTATTAACTTGACTGAATTTATTTTTGTTACTTTTACAACCGTTTCATAACTATGCAATCGATGAGCTCCAGGGACGATAATTGAATGGAATAAGCCAGTTACTTGGTAGAATAGGTAACTTTTCTGTACGGAGATGCCATTTCTGTGGTATTCAGGTTGCTTATTGCAAAAAAATGCCCAAAAAACAATACATTTTATTGAGACCGGGCTTGCCTCTTCACTGATCTGACCAGTATTGAGATAATACAGTGAAACGGTGTTGGTAAAGCAATAAACTCTCCATGGAGACAAGGAGGGAGCTGACATCCCTTTCAAAAAAGTTACATATTGTACCATAGCGAACATTCTACCGGTTACAAACACTGAAACGTGTCTTCACTGTGTTGCTGGTCTGTTTAACTCCGGGTTTCAAATGGTGATTTACAGTCGATCCAATGTGTTTCTCAGACTTCCGTTACCCAGAATTTTCTCCAGTTCCGTCACTGTGGTTTAAACAAGGTGCTTTTTGGCATTTTGACCTCAAGTGTCTTCTTAGTGCATATGACAGGTTAGAACACGATTATATTTCAAATCTTCTAAAAATCTTGGTCTGTTTTTTTTATTTATTTACTACCCGGGCAGTAGACTTGACAGGTAATTCTGTAATCATTACCTAGCAACCGTAACGTGAACAACGGCCAAAGCTCGTCTAATTACACAATGATTATGAGGAAGGTAATGAAAATAAATGACAGCCACCTTCAAGACTCAAATCGTTTCACATCGAGGAACCACTCACCCGTTCGCACACACATTCATACACCAGTGTACGCAGACACTAGGGGCGACGTGAGTTAAGCGTCTTGCTCAAAAACGCAATAACAGTATCTGTGGGAGCTGGAAACGCACCACCAACCTTTGAATCAGTAGGTGAACGCACTACAAACTGAGCTACCGTCATCCAACTCACACACCGCTTCTGTATTTTTCTGCTTTTCTTGTCGACTTTTTTCCCCACAAATTGAAACTGATGTTAAACTTTGACAAATATCGAGCACGGGTACGATCCCACCAAACCATGTCAGAATTGCGTGTAAAATCCATGCAAAAACGTGCAAACCTGTCATATGCACTTGAATCATTCCACAGCTCTCGTACCTCGACACGCCAAAGTACTACTGTAATCCTACGCCTTATCTACTGACTTATTTTTTTACATTGTTTTGATAAATGAAGATTGTGTTTGCTTTTCTATTACGTTATTACGTATTATTTAACTACATACCACTGTAGTGAATGTTACTATTTCCTGTGCCTGAGAATGACCACTACGGTATCTGAACACACTGAATTTGTATATGTAGCTTTTGATTTAATTACACATTCCACTAAGAATCATTCGCTCTATGCTGTTGTTTTGTATATTTACAAGTACTATTCAATAAATAAAATAAAGTGCAAGTTCGTTTTGGTAAGATTTCTCTCAGTAATGTAATTCATTAAGTAAAACCCAGATTTATAATGGCCTATTTTACTGCGTCATTAAACATTCCAGGCACTGTTTTGGAATGGATGATTAAATTAAAGTATTTCAAAACAGATTTTCATGAAATAAATATAAATATCACCATGCTCCTGTAAGCTCTTTTCTAAAACTGACATTGTAATAAGACTGGGCTCATTTTGAATCCAGATGTAAATGTGTCTAAATGTCAATGATCAGCGTGGGTCTTTTTAAAGCTACCATCTGTAATTAAACCGGCTGACCTGGCCCTGTTGCATTCTCACATATCACCACTAGATGGGGTCTATGTTACTGCTGTGTGAAAGTGCCAGCTTTGGTTAAACAGGAGGGCAGGAGGTAGAACAGGCTTCACAACTACTGACATTTCTGACATCTACTGTTGGAAAAAAAAGTTGATTAAACTTCCAGATGGTCGTTTTAACAGAGCCAGTTCTGTCAGTATCCACCTTATTCCGTCCCGCCCACTTTTGTTTCGAAACACTCGTAATCCATGCTTTTTTTGTGGTGGCACTTCCAGTTAAACTCCCATTCATGTCAGTGTAAAATTTGGGAAACATTTTGCAGCTTAAACATGACAAAGTCTGTTCATTTGTGTAAAATGTTCCATTTTCACAAGCATCAACAAATCAGCACCACACTGATTCTCTGAGAGGCTTTAAAAAGGCTTTATCATCCGGATTGAACTCATTTGCTGTCAAGATGAGCCCCATACAAAATAATACAACCCCAATGATGATGGCAACTTCCAGAATAAGGTGGATAAGAGTGTAGTTTGGAGCAGGCTGAAGACTTTGGAGGGATAAATTGGTAACACTTGTATCCTTAAATATATTAGTTTTAATAAGGCATGAAGAAAGACATCATTCATAAAGAACAGTTTATTGTAAATGGTTAATTAAAAATGATTTAGGCTCAACTACTAACTCCTCTTAACCTTTCCCATGCACTTTATATGAGCGGAATGTGTTTTGCCGAGCACCAATGTCAGTTCTTGAGGTAAAAATGAGTCGGCTGTGTACGTGTAAAGCAAGTTTTGACAGTCAGGACATGCACTGTTGGCATACTATTTGCTGTTAGCTTTTTTGCGATGGCAGAACTCGGCAGTGGAAGTTGGGAAAAGCGCTGATGAACTCATTGCGATGAATAATTGGGATGCTTTGAATGCGGAGGGTAAGTGAGGGAGACTTGGAATTTCCCACGGGATCAAATAAAGTATCTCCACTGCAAACTGTGCAAAATGAGCAAGCTGTTTTTCACCTTTCCAAGACAGTACAAATCCGGTAGCCTACAGAGCCTATAAGTTACAAAATGTGAAATAGCCTGGGGTGACTAGACATCCCCATTTACTCGGGACAGTCCTCGTTTTGAGCCCTGTGTCCTCTGTCTCAATGGACTCTCCAAAACCACTGATTTGTCCCAGTTTTATTCAAGAAATGTCCCAAGTGGTCCTATTTTTGACCAATTTGATCCCCGCCAACAGTTAAAAGAAGCATAAATTGTCATTTGTTGAGGTAAAAAGCAGAAAAGCAGCTTAAAAATAACCAAAAAACAAAGAAAATACGACTATACTAACTCATATTTTAGTTATAATTGGGTCAAGTGCAACAATTTTCCTTCATTACGCATTACTCGTTGCACAATTTTATTATTATTCACCACCATAAACCCTGAGTGTCCCAGTTTCTGATTTGTAATAAACTATTTGGCAAAACGAATGAAATGGTGCTACAGATTTCTCACAACACGTTCGCTTTAATGTGTCTTCGCCTCATTAGGCCACATGCACATTAAAGGCCCCTCTGTGACGCCATGTTTGCCCAGTGGCCCGTGTGATTCTCAGGAGCTTACTGCTACATTACCATATGAGCATCCTGCCACTCTCCTAGCGCTTTAAAACATTTTTTATTACGCACCACGATCCAGAACCAACACGCCCACGCTCCCACACACACATAAGCCACACACTCCACATCATATTCACAGTATCCAATAGACTTACTCATCAATGTTGTGTTTACATTCTGGATTATCTAACTGCACAGGTGCAAGTACCGGGCGCGGACACCAGGGGGCAGTGGTCGCTAGTGTTTTGATGCGCGTAGAAGCAATGGGATGGATGGAGGCAGCAAAAATACCTGGAGGATGTTGGAAGATTGAGAGAAAAAAATTGAAAACACACACAAAAATGAGGGGTACAGGAAAATTCAAATGGGAAATAATTTTGATGGCTTTATTTCTACTAGAAGTGATTCAAGCGTGGAAACGGGGGGAGAGGGAGGCACTAATTGGGCTCCAGTGGGACTGATGGAGATGTGTTTATCAAGGGGTCTTTAGCAGAAGAGTGAGAGAAAAGACATAGATGAGTTGCCGTTGTTTTTAACTCACCTTAAACCAGGGGTCTCCAACATTTACCTCACTGGGAGCTCTCCTCCCTCTTCCAAGTAGCTCACCATGGGATTTCTGGATTACACATATAGTGCTGAATAAGTCAAATTTATTTAAATAAATGCCTATGACCACAGTACACTAATAATTTATAAGACTTATACATACTCAGTATATAAGTCTTATATATATAGTTCCTTTGAGAAATGGTAAACAAAATCTAAATTCTGGAATGGAGCAGCTGAAGGCAAAAGTGAAGTGGAACATAATGCCACTTTCATGGAAAAAACTGGGATTAACTTCAGAATATCACAAAATGATGAAAAATTTTGGAAAAGTCAAACCTCTCAGCTCCATGTGAATGATTCAGAGCCCAGTTTAAAAACACTTAAAACTGTGTTTTACATGATTTGTTTATTTGACAAGAGTTGATGATCCACACTTAACATTTTTACAAAAGGCAAAATCCACATTTTGAGGTTTTACTGGACAAATCCTCACAGAAATGTTGAGCCCACAGCAGTTTTTCACTTCATCTACAGATCTATTACACATTTCATCATAAATTATACTTTTTGTGAAGCGCAAATACTATTTTAGGGTTAGAAAACTGTATTTCTTCCATCCTTTTTTAACAGAGAAGCAAAGAAAATAATAATTTCTACCTTGAAAATTCAAAGTTGTTGCTTATTTTTTGTTATAATGTCATAAAAGTCAGTTAATCATTATAAACATGTGATGTTAGCTTCATTTTGCCACTATTCCAGAATTTTAAACATTCTAATGACATAGGATTTGAAAGGGTCTATACAAAGTTTTTGTTACCGTAAAAACTAGTTGCTCTCTGGCTCTCTGTAAAGGCAGCACACCAGAGAACAAAGGTTTGAGACCCCTGCTTTCAACAAAAAATATGAAAAAGGGTTTTACGCTCACCACACTGTAAATTACTCTGATCTGGCCAAGATTTTAAAACTTACATCAGATTATTCATCTCGTTTTCAGATTTATTATCTACTTAGTAGTTCTGAGACTGATTCATTCTAGTCTAGAGGGAGTTTATTTTAAGTTAACTTGTCAAGTAAAATGATCTCGCTGCATGGACGGATAATTTCACTACTTTTAAGTCATTTTCTGACAGACTTAAGTGTGTATATCTTAAGCTTTTTTGCAGTGCAATGTCTTAACCTGCAGATCCGAGTGTTTCTCATTCTCAGTACATGGACAGGCCTTTCCAAGTTCCTTTAGTTTAAACCAAAAGTAGCAGAAGGCATGTAAATAACTCATTACAAACTCTTTAATTGAGTAGATTTTGTGAGTAGGCAAATTTTAAAACATCAAATCTCATAACTAGTACTTGGATGTTTACTTAAATACACATTTGGCATCAACATTAGACATGTAATTGCACTTTTACTTGTGCGT
>KN514994.1:16575-33573 GCA_000787155.1 Scartelaos histophorus
AAAAAAAAACCTACTACATGAGCAAAGTTATTTCAGAATAATATTACTCCAAGTACAAAGTAGTGGTCTCAAGTCAGAGAAGTAACAGTCACAATACAATAGTTCTGCAATTTGAAGTTAATGTCATTCTAAAACTTTTGTTACTTGTTGACTTATACTGGAAAAAGCTTAAAGTAGTGAAATGATCTTGCTGCATGGACAGATCATTTTATTTGACAAGTTCTCTTAAAATAAACTCCTAGTAAGTAGAGAATAATTTTGAAAACAAGATGAATAACCTGATATAAGTTTTAAAATCTTGGCCAGATCAGAGAAATTTGCAAAGTAGTCAGAGTGAGAGGAGGAAGCACAACTTGTACTCAAGTAAGAGTACTGCTACACTGTGTTTCAAGAGAAAAGTACTCTGAGTAATTGTAAGTACTTTATTATAACACAATAAATAGTGGCTGAAGTCTACAGTACTTCCCCATAATCCATTTCTTTTGCCTAATGTTATCATCTACCCAAAAATGGAGCGTCCGGGAGCAGACGGAGGCAGACAAGGGCAAACGGGGCAGACGGGGGCAGGTGGCGTCCTCGTGCCCGCTCCGAGGGCTTTTAAACGGGGGCACAGACAGGACGCGGTGCCCTTGGTCGAGCCGCCCGCCCCGCGCTGCTCTGATACAAACAGGTGTGTCCTCGTGTACGCAGGCGAGTACTCACAAGGTCAATCGTGTACTTATGGAAATACACACAAATGAGTATGTCAAGGACTCGAAGGACGCAGCTGATATTTGGGGGGATTCGGGAGTTCCACTGGTAGAAAATAACTCACTACAAACACTCACACTGCTGTAACTGACCAGACTTTTGGGGTAGTTCTACTTTTTTGACTAAACTACGCTACTTAAACCCACACTTGTAATTCTAATTAGTTATATTCTAAATTGTACAAGTTACAAAGTACTGCACAAGTCCCAGTTCTAATTTATGTCTGTTTCTGCTTGTCTCTACACCAGCAAACCCACTTAAGGGCCTTGGATCGTCTTTACTGACTGGGCCGAGTTCAGAAAATATGTAGATCAGGGCTGGGTAATAATTTTTTCAACGAGGCCACATGAGAAACAAAATATTGTAGAAGCCAGGCCAGAATAAGCCAGGCCAGAATGCTTAACTCAATTCCACATGATATTAATTTAATTTCTTTATGAAAAGCAGTAAATATCATTGTTTAGATGTGCAGGTCAGACTGGGAAGAGTTTATGTTAGGACTAAGCAATGAAAAAGTGAGGTTGTCTTACAAAAAATGTCATTTTAAAACACTCCTACAATAAGAGCAATGCAGTTTTAGTCCATGCATGAGGGAAAATGATAAAATGTGTTTATTTTGTGATTCCAAATGAGCTTAAACAGGCTGGTCAGAGTCAACCAAAGGACCGTATGTGGACCGGGAGATGTACAATGTGCATTTTTTTGAAAAGTGTGACCTAAAATTTTACAATAAATGTCTGAAAGAGAAACTAGTTCTCTGAGTAATATTCTTCATTTTATATATAACACTTTTTTAGACTTTACAGAACTTTACTCATTCACTCCACTCTAAGTTTTGGTAAGATTCCCTTATATCTACAGCCAATCTGCACCATCGACCTCCACCACCATCACACACACACACACACACACACACACACACACACACTACTCAGCTTTTACACAAAAAACCAATGCATTGAAAAACATGCAAACCTGTCACATGCTCTTTAAATGTGTGAAAATCAAACTTAGAATGACCTCTATCAAAAAATATATGTATAACCAAATGATTCTCATGGTTTTAGCGCCATAAGGTCATTATATGAGGAACAGTCGCATCAAAGTAGACCCACAAGTATCTCCACAAAACTATTAAAAACTGGATAAATAACAATAAATACAAACTAAACCTGGACTAAACCAGGATTTCCACAGGACCAAACTGCTAAATCAACATTATGAGCTTACAAATCAGGACACAATCAAGTGACAAACAAACATCACAACTCTTCGGGTCGTCTGTTATCTTGGGATTGCCATGGACGTGTATTTAAATATATGTATCACCACGGAGACAAACATGTTTTTCTGGATAAACTGAATAAACGATAGACGTGGAATGCCATACTGCGGAACATCGCGTTTCATCATAACCGCAGCATGACAACCTCCACACTCCCATGAAGCCGTGGAGACGAAGGGGATCTGGACTGAAAATAGACCCAGCCACGGTGCCACGTGTGCGGGCATGGGGCAGGTCCACGCGGGCTCTGGTATGGCTCTGGATATGCACGAAATGCCATGTGCCAGCATCATGAGCATACCCCGCGTCGACACATGAGCGCTCCGCCTAAACGGACGTGGCAGCTGGGCAGAGGTCAGAGGTCAGACAGGAAGGGGCGGGGCCGGACCAGGAAGCACCCACGGGTCAAATGCAGGTGAGTGGATATTTAGAGACGGTCCGGAGGCAAACACGGGCTTACAACATGACGCAATAGTGAAAAGCGCAATGTGATGTCACTGTAGATTACACATGATCCATTATTTGTTATTTTTAGTGTGGTTAGAGCTCTAAAAGTTTGGTAGAGCAGCAAAAAATTTTAATGAACTAAGTGTAACGTTACTTCAGAATAATATTATGCAAGTAGAAGTGCAAAGTAGTGGTTCAAGAAATTACTCAAGCAAGAAAAAAAAACTACTAGACAAGTAAAAGAAACTTAAAGAGTAACTGTTCAGGCACAAGAGCTGATTATCATTTTGAAGTTAATATCACCAGAAGGACAAAACATTCAATGACAAAACAAGTCAACTTCATATTGTTACTTGTAGACTTACTCAGGAACCACAGCTCAAGTACTGTTACTTCAATAAAATACTGTCAAGTAGGAGTAAAAATGGGCTGGTAGAAAAGTAGAATTTAACTGAGTAAATGTAACTGAATAAATGTACCTTCCTGTGAACAGACTTTTTTCTTTTGGATATGTAAAGGTGCTCTTTGTCACTTTTCTGTTGGGGTTAGGCTGCCTGCTCAGGATTGTTTCTTTGTGGAAAGTTTGGAATTAAACATTAATAAATCAAACTTGCCAGATGCTTTTATTGCTAAGCAAATACCTAGAAAAACACGCCTTTTTACAGTCAGCGGGGTCGCCTTTCCACAGATCTGACTTGTAACTTATTTATCTGTATAGAGGTAAATAAACTAAAGACCCTGCTGTTGAACAAAACAGGCAAAGCATTTATATTTCTGAAGAAAAGCACAAAACCTCCACCAGAAAAGCTGCGTAATGAAAATTTAAATGGAACTGGCCCATAATACATGGACATGAGGACATTCCACTAACAATCAGCAATCTAACACTGAACATCAAATAAAGGAACTTTAAATACATTTGATTATTTTTTAAATAAAATCGACAGTTTCATTGAGGGAGTTTCATTTGTTCTTTCGTTTGTCTGGGGCTGTGTACAAACACATTCATCTTACCAAAGGAAAGAACAACTGTACCAGATTTAGCTCCTGCTGCTTCCCCTCTGCAGTCCCTGGGCAGGTGCACACAGTAAAAATATACATTTCATTAGGATTACATTATAAGACTAACTTAGCTCGTAAATAACTTGAGAAAAATTTTACAATGTCACAATTTCCAGCACATTCTGTTTCCTCCAGATACCTCCATGTCCATACAAATATGTGAAATGACTAAAATAAACCCAGCTGAATTAATAAAGCCCAAAAGCACAACAGCAGTGCCTCTTAGGGCCCAACAACATCATGGATTTAACGAAGAGAAAGTGAAAGCAGCACATGGGTCAGATTATGTGCACCTTTTTACAGTGAACACATTTATGAAGCAAATATTTCAAGTCTGACTGATGTTGACGCTGAGTTAATGCTCCAACCCAGCCTAACTGTTGTTGCGCCTTTGGGCAAGAACCTTCACCCACACTGCAATCTCAGCGTGCACCAGAAACAATTTTATTCATAAACAAACAAGCGGAAAAAGCGTCTTCATAGTCAGACTATCCCATATGTTTGTGAAATGATTCATTCCTTTACAAATTCCCATAGATTAGTTTATCAGTCTTTATGAGTCTCTCAGCCTCAGGATTCAACCCACAACCTCCTCAGCGCTTATGAATATTTCAAACTCATTCCCTCTAACAATTTGTCTGAAAATATGTTTGCAGTCTCCATTCCGCCTGAAAGCTTCAAACTCCCAACTGTTGCTCCTTGTGTTTACTTTCACAAATGTGACGACGACTGAAAAAAATCTGTCTCTGAATTTGTAAAAATATTAAAATTCTGATTCTTAAAGGTTCTATATACGCAAAACAAACTCATGTGACGTTTAAGTCGTGTTATAAAGTTCTTACCTCCTCAAAAACAGACATGGAGTTGTGTTTTTTTCATTTATATTTGAGTAATCCTTTATTATTAGTCTATCTACTTCCCCAAAATGCTCTGTCCCACCTTGTGATGTCATCAACTGGTAGATTTAAGGTAAACAGCAAATTTTGGCCTCAACGGAACTGATTTACTCTTACTTACTCTTTTTTTGTTTTAACTTTTGTTTTGCATCAGATTTTCAATAGAAAGTCTCCAATATCAGCATATCTGTAATTTCAAAGTTCCAATTTGGTGTTTAGATGATTATTATGAAGGCGTATTGAGTTTAAAAACACAGTGGAGCACTTCCTGTATTACCACCAATAGAGTGTTTTCCGTTTGAGGCCAGAACTCAGCCTAAATATGCACTTTTTGTGTGTTAAACAGAACAAAACACAACTCTGGGTATGTTTGTGATGAGGAAACAATAGCAGAAAACATTGTGCAAAACAGGTTCTTTAATTAATGATCAATATTTAATACTTTCAATATCCATGCAGTATTTTTTACACCTGTCAAATGTAATTCATAATTGATATTAGCCGCCTCTAAGCCACACATGATCTTTTTAAATATTCATATCCCATAATAAGCCATAACTTTCTTGGCTAATGTATGCTAATGTAAGTCTATGTTTTATGTAAAGGGCCACTGACACCCATGTATAGAATATTTTATGGAGCCTATGAACTCTGCGCATGGAAAAAGGATGACGCGAGCTGTCCAGCGGCTCGTGAAAGGGGGGGACACAGGGGACGGTCTTATGTCCACTGGTGTCCTCTGCAAACTGGACAATCTGTCTCCATAAAGAGGAAGAGTCTTCTGTCCGGAGCTGCCGGGGTAAAGTAGAATCAATGGTGAATGCAGCAGATGAGGAAATATGAGCGTGTTCATGGGCTGGAGCTTCTGTCCCAGCGCCTGTGGGCTGCAGGAGACGCTGGCTTCAAAATAGAAATCCATAAATGCTGAATCTTATCAAAATCTGTAAGTCCACAGACTGGTCACATTCATCTCCACTTATTATATTTGTACAGATAGACAAAATATTGCACCAGTTTGGCTTCATGTGTTATTGCAAAGATTTTAACCTTAAACTAGTTGAAGGAATCTGTAATGTGGAATCAAACTCCACCTGAACATCGTCACCTGCAGATTTGTTGACCTGGTTTATGATGAATGTCTCTGTAATTATTAGATCTATTCAGATGAAACAAAGCTCTTCTCCGAGTGCAGGAAATAAGAAATATGACATTTGTAGGTGGCACTATGCAAATGTCACCGGGTATTGAGATACAGAGGCACAGATTTTGACCAAATGGGAATTTATTGTAAATGAACCACAAGAAGTGAGAACAAGTGTGACCAAAAAAGAGACGGACTTGGCTCAAGTTGATCAAATTTAAAACAAAACTTAACAAAACATTAAAATTTCAGCAGCTTCCACTCAAGTCGACCTTTCACCTGCACAAAACAGGCGCCGGGCAGAGCACACACACACTTACAAGCTTCTCACAAGTGAGGCAGGATTTTACTTCTCTTTTAGAAAGAAACTAAATCAGCCACCATTGTCTGGATCCACCCTGGTTCTTGGATGTTGTGGGAGTCACAGCACTTTCCATCCCCACAGTCTCACAGGTCTCAGGACACACGGCAGTGGAGGCAGCACAACCAGCACAACCAGCAAGTCTGTGTTCTCCAAACACTGTGTGCTCTGCCCTCCGTCTTGTAGTGGCTCTGTGTTTCTGGCCTTTTTACTGTCCAGACTCTCTCAGCTGCTCCCTGAGGACACCTGGTCTCCCTCTGTGGTCTCACCGGGAGCTCACACCAGCCCAGTCCAACAGCTACTATCTAGTTCTGACACTGCTTCATTCTGATCTAGAAGTAGTTTATTTTAACTTGTCAAGTAGAATTATCTGTCCAAGCAGCAAGATCATATCACTACTTTTAAGTCATTCTCTGATAGATTAAGTGTTTATATGTTACTTTTTTGCAGTGTGCACAGTTCTACAGGCTCAGTGTGAGTTTGCTCTAACTCCAGCTCCTTCCCAGGCCCCGTGGCCCTTGTGCTGCGACTGTGGTGCCCATCACATCATCTGTTGTACTGGTCCTAACTCTGTTTCTCTTGTTCATCCGGTCCACATGTGGCAGCCACACCGCTGCACAGGTGTGTGTGTGTGTGTGTGCGTGCCTGCGTGTGTGTGTGTGTGTGTGTGTGTGTGTGGTGCTCGTACCCCTCATCTGTCTGGTGTTTACATGCTCTTCATCTGTTTCCTGTGTACACCAAGCACAGATGCACTGATTCCACATTGGCAGGGACGTTTTTTGTTGTTTTGCAACTTGCAAAATCAAACACAAATTTACAAGTAACTTAAATGACAAATAACCATTTCCATGCTGACAGCTACAAATATTGTTATATTTTCTGATTAACTTAATATACTTTCTTTGTTTAATGATTAATCTCTTTTTTTGCACACCTACACACACCTACACACACACCTACACACACCTACACACACCTACCTGACTTTTAGCACATAGCCACTGTCTCTACAATTCCAGTAGTAAGAAATGAAACAGAAAGAACTGCAGTATTATGTCATATTTTTGTATTCGTGCAGTGTTGTTTGAGCTCAGCCCTGCACAGATGGACGGCCTTGACTCCTAACTGTACAACATTGCCTCCTGTGATAGTAACGCTGTTCACTTCTGGGGATTAGGTTCTGAGTGAGACTCCTGTCAGCAGAATGGAGCTTTACTCGGCTTCTCTCGGCAACAATCACTCCTTCTTTCCTTCCATCCACCATCCATCTTACCCCATCCCTCCTCCATCACCCCATCCCTCTCCCCTCCGCCTGTGCTCGGGGAGGCCGTGGTGGTACAGGCCTTCAGCTTTAGTGAGAAAGGAGCTCGCGATGGCTCTATGGAGACTGGTGCGGAGAATCCAAAAGAGTTACATAATCACACTCACACGTCCTGTACAGTCAGACTTACACTCAAAAGAAGAGAGAGGGATTTAGAGACGAGTCACATCGAGGCAACAACACAAAGTCATACCGACACATTCACAAGTGTGGAAACAACGAGAGGAAGCTGAATTGTTTAAAGGTCCTATATTACGCAAAACGGACTCTCGAGAGCTGTAAAGCCACGTTAAAATTCTGTTGCCTCAAAAACTTACCTGGGATTGTGTTTTGTTTCATTCCCAGTAAGTGAACATCTCCAAAACGAAACAGATTTGATGTCACGAAGCAGTAGTTTTCATGTTAACAGCTACGTAGATTGGCATTTCCAGGGCTGAAATGATCCAAAAGATTCTAGAGAAGGTGAATGGAGTTGGAGTGCAGCATTTCCTGTATTATTGTTTTCAGTTTGAGAGAAGAACTCTGTCTAAATCTGCACAGTCTGTGTGTTAAATGTGTGAATGAAACAAAACACAACTCCAGGTATGAGTGAGGAAACAACATTCGAATGTATATCAGAAAATAGTGTAATTGTGAGAAATATCTTTGCAGAATTTCATTGTTTTATGTGTCCTCTGTGTGTTAGAAAGGTTACTGGGGTAAAGTTGAAGGGACTGGTGAATATGTGGTCATCACAGGGGTCAAACGTGTAACCAGCATCTGCTCACCACCCTACTGGGTACATGATTAACTCTTGAAGATCCAGGCTATCGCATCGAAACCATACTGCTAGTCAAATGATAACCACAAGATGTTGTAAAACAAGGAATGCTATGACATGTGTGCCAAGATGTTCAGTATTTAAACCTCCTGCTTTCACTGCACTAGAGAGACGGTTTGGTAGAGACATGCTGTTGGAGACTGTGTTGAAGTCAACTGAATGAAGACCTGTATCTGCATTTGCTTGAGTCGGAATTAAAGAAACGATACGCAACTACATCAAGTCTCCTGGACTCTTGTTTTCATCGCCTCCTGAAAAGCTGACATAATACATCCAATATATTTAACATAGAATTTAGTGGCCAAAACAAAAACAGCCCAATGAGGAGAAGATATTTGTATCAGAAAGAAGAAGAAAATCAGAACAAATATTATGAAATTTTGTAAATCTGTTAAAGGTGTGAACTTCTGGAATAACTGTACAGAAGACCCACAATTGTGCACCACATTTTTCCATTTTAAAATGATGTTTAAATGTTTAACTCTGGACAGATACATGAATGATGATACTTAGTTTGTAGTATAGTACTCTGCTATATTGTTCTGATGTATTTGCTGTATTTTATGAATATGAACTGGTGTCAAGATGATGTTATGAGGAATAAAGGATAAAGGCAGAATAAGCTCAAGCTTCAGCCTGAATCTTCTTGTTAAATATGTTAAATATGAAGAATAATGTCAGGATGTAGATATCACTGAAATAAATTAATCAGTCAATCAAAGATCCATAATTTGGTTTAAACAAAATAAAAACAGCGAAAATGATATTCTGACATGCCGCTATTTAGACATTGACGAGTAATTGTCGGAGTAGTGGCACAAACGTTTATTTTTCAAGCGTCCCACTACTCCACTATTCCGCTTTTCCCACATGAATAATATTAATGTGATAGCTTATTATACTTTGCGCTCCTGTATTTCCCAAGATGTACTTAATCAGAGAATACTTCGGCCGCAGAGATCAGAGATGTGACTTCAGGAAATCAGTTTAGGAAAAAGAGCAGGAGATGCAAAAATGAGCACAAGATAAAGGTAGACTGAGGGAAAGCTATAACTTAACTGTTTATGTTTCTCAGCTGCTTGTTCTATAGGCCATGTGCCGGAATAGCGATGCTAAAATGTCTCGGAAAACCATGATGTAATGAAGGGATGTCGGAATAAGCGATGGACCCCCCTGAAAAACTCGGGACAGTCGCCAAATCTAAGCTGTTGTCCCTAAATGCCCCAGAAATTACACTCAAACTGAATACTGGGAAGTTATTTTCTGTTATTATTAGAGGCTGAGTTCTGATGGTCGACAATTAGGCGCGAATCTGCACCGACCGTAAACTCCTTTTCGCTCATTCGACACGGCTGATGTACCAGAACCCCAACACGCCGCTAAAAAGCAAAAGCGTAAACGCAGGTACCGGGAAGAGCTGGTGGGGAAGTACCTGTGAGTCGCCAAAGCCCAAAGCAATAAAACGAAAGCATCATTCTGTAAAGTGTGTAGAAAAAGAAAGAGTTTGGTGTTTCTCACAGAAGGGAAGCAGATGTTAGACGACACGCTGGCAGCAAATTACACTGTACCAACACGGCGAGAGACCTGTTTGAAAATTCATCTTTTATTATCGTCTGTGTATCATCAAAAACTACAGCGTGCACTTCGTTTGACCACCTTGACTGTGTGTTTGTGTGCGTGATTTACTGTTCATAACGCCCCATGACTTTAAAAGGATATGACGATAGATAATAAAAGCCTTATCTTGTTCTGGGCTCTGATCCAAACGTGTTGATAAGTCATATTAATACAATCACAATCGCCGTTTCTATCTGCTCTTCTGGGGCTAAAGATGACACGTAACACTGGTGGTCCGGGCTTTGGGGGGCCCTTTTAAAACGGCGTATGACTAATTAACGGCGTAATCGTAACGGGATCGAATGGACAACTTGAACTTGCGAAGGAGATAAGACGTCAGCTCTGCGTGGAACTGCCTTTGCACCTGGATATTAGCATAACAATCGCGCGGAGCTGCTGAGATCGGAACACTTTGTTTTCCTGAATAATAACGCTTTATATCGGCGAAGTATAAACTCTATTTGCTGCAGTCCTCAGGCATGTGTATTTCATTTTATTATACATTATTTATCCTCTTTTATTAAACTACTTTTGGACCGAGTAGCAAAGGTTTTCCAAATAACAAGAAATCTCACATATGTATGGAAAAAGTTATGGCATACTTATGTTGTGTGAAGCACAAGAAGCAGCAGAAGGCGCAAGGATGTCATTTAAATCAGGTTAAAAAGAAAAGCTGTAGATTAACTGTGTAGAGAACGTAATTTGAAAGGTTAAAATAATTAAATAAGCTCAACTGGAGTGATGTTTTTCCTTCATTTGTGCTTGTTTCGTTGACCCAAAGTTGTCTTCTCTGAGCACTCAAAAATTCTCTGTTTGAATTTTACCAGTTTTGTTGCATCATAGATAAAACTTCAGACTTCTACGCAGTTTTTCAGTGAATAAACCATCATTGGACAGGTACAAGGATGCATTAAATGTGTACTTTAAGGTGTACCTTTTTGGGAGTGTCCATCACCTGCTTGTATCTGTGTAGTTATTGCTTTGCCTGAAATGTCCCACTGTATTGCATTAAACTTATATGACTTACAGTTATTCAATTACAGAGGATTTATTGTTATCAAAAATACATTCTTACTGAGAGCAGGGTTGCTTATCCACAGATCTGACCTGTAACTTGGCCTAGTCGAGCCACCTGCTTGAGTCCTCGGAGGTAGATGCCTAATGTCATACTATGGGATATTCCAGTAATAGCATTTCCATGGAGACGAGTCGGCAAAATTACACCAGAAAAGTGTAATACACAGTGCATTGTTAATACGAATGCTGAGGAGATTATTTTCCATACATACATATTCTTCGCTGCTAACTTTGTAAACATATAGAAAATTAAATCTTAGCTAAGGCTGAGTACCGAAATTCTGCTCCAAGTATGAACCGACCAAAAAATTCAGGTAAGTACTGGTACTGAATAACATTTTTTCTATGCCAACTTTCAGTTAATTGGCTTTAAATGCACACATCAGTGAGCCAGTAAATACACCGAATTACCAACAGTGCAAATGCTCATGCACCACGACTGCGCCCTGAACGAACAATCGTACAAACAGCTCTATATAACATACAGAAGTCCTACATGTGTCACGCAAAACTTTCCGGTAAAACAAATGAGCCGAAGAAACAGCATGAAACTTAATCTTCGTCCTCATCGCTCCTGGTGTAAGTTAAGTAAGTACAGAAAATATCCAATGTGGAGAGCGCATGTGCATAAAAGTATATAAAGTATGTAAGTATGTAAGTATGTAAAAATGTAAGGAACTGGTATCAAAAAGCAAGTATTGATAAAGTACTGGTATCCAAAAAACGGGACCCTGCTCTACGGTTAACGAATATAAGCTTCAAAAAAGTTGTATTTTTGAGTAATCCTGCTCTGTAATCAAGACCTTACTTTTTACTTTTATCCATGACCTTTAGCGCTTTGCATTAAAAAAAAGTAATTTAAAAATCTATTTAAAAAAATCACATACATTTTTTTTATCCAAAAATATTTTTTATTAAACAGTGAAAAATGGAACTAGTTTATTTTCTAATGCACATTCTATTTATTGACAGTGATGAATTTACAAGCCCTTTCCACAACTCTAAGACACCAGATTGCAGTTTTGTCGTGATGCTAAAGCTAACAGCACACTTCCTGATTATCTATTAAAATTACATTTGCATCCTGTACAGTTCTTTTCACAATAAAACATAAAACACTCGGTTTACCAAATTAAAACAGCTCAGCCAAGTTTATAATGCATTTTAGTGCCTTTTTTAGTTTCTTTCAATTAATATTTCATTCAAATTAAAGGCGCATTGTTTAACTTTTCTGATGAAGGATCTGTTAAAAACCTTTCTATCTTCATGGAGACCAAATCAGGCCAAGATACAGATCAGATCTGTGGAGAGGCGACCCCGCTCACAGTAAGAAAGTTTTTTTTCAAGGTATTTTTGAGCTATAAAACCACCTATAATTGAGTAAATGTAAAGTAGAGCAGTTTAATGTCACACTGTGGGACATTCAAGGCAGAGCAATAAAAAATGATTTGCTATTTGCTCGACGTTCCAATAGCCTCAGGTGATTTCGTGGTGAAGCTGCAGAAGAACAGATTGTCCTCCCTTACCTCGGCGACCCTGATGCCCTACCTCTGCCTCTCTGTCTGTGATGGACTGTTGACATTTGCTGTTGCTATGGCGAGTGGGTGGACGGTAACGGGCTGTATAGGAGACGGACACTGACATCCATCTGCAGCTGTCATCACAACCATGTTCACTGAAGGATAAACCTTTGTTGTGTTGCGAGTCTTACACCCTTTAAAAGTGCGAAAACAAAAGTATTTTAAAATCCAGACTAGAGGCAAAAGTAAAGCGAAATATTACGTGATTTTAAAGGCGTTGTTACGTTTTTTTCTGATCTGTTATAATGTTTCCAAGCATCTCGAGTTGTGTTTTTTTTTTTTCATTCACACGTTTAACACACACATCCTGCATATTTTAGATACTTTTTTAGGAGTTTTTCTCTCAAACTGAAAACACTTTGTTCCCCCTTGTGATGTCATGTGCCAATACAGGAAGTGCTCCACTGTGTTTTCAAAATCCACACACCTTCACTAGGATCATTTCAGCCCTGGAATTGCCCATCTCCACTGCACTAAAGGTAAAAACTAGCGGTTAATTTGAAAACTATGGCTTCACAATGTCACAACGTGGATCGGCGTTTTGAGTTTGGGTCTTTGTGACAGTTTGTTGACAGTTTTTGAGCAGGTTATACATGGTTTAAAGCTCACACGAGTCAATTTTGTGTAATATAGGATCTTTAAACATAGCTTCAACAACAACTGTAAACCTAATTCAGATCTGGGCTTTGTCCTCATAAGAATTCAAAATAAACATATAATTTATCATTTTACCACATGCATGAACTAAAGTCGGATTGCTTTTATTTTAGGGGTGTTTTTAATTAATTTTCTTGTAAGGCAACCTCACTTTTTCATTGCTTACTCATAATATACGCTCTTACCAGTCTGACCAGCGCATCAAAACAATGATATTTAATGCTTTTTATAAAGAAATACAATTAATATTACGTAGAATTGAGTCCAGCATGTTAGCCTTGACCTCCACAGTATTTTCTGTTTCTTATGTGGAAAAAATAATTACCGACCCTTGTCTTAATTTTATTCATAATTACAGAAACATTGGACATGATGGACAAGGGATCATTTGGTGTTTTGGTTCTCAAGACAATAGCCACATTTGCATGAGAGCTTTAATAACAAATACAAATAATTGAATTCTGAAGAAAAATGAATTCTGCTTTAAAAAAGATCATGCAAACACTTTATTCCTAATGAAAATGATTATTTGGAATTAAAATTAACTCTGAAGTAAGTGGGTGGTTTATTCTGATTTTAAAGCTAAATTCATTTATTCCCGGATCATGTCAACATTTATTCTTCTTAAAAATAATTCTGGTGGTTCATGCTTGTTGGGTCGTCCTTCTGATCTGGCTCCTCCAGTCGTCTCTTGGGACTTTCATGACTCAGTTCGTCTTCTTCCTCCTTCTCCTCCTCAGCTCACAGACATAAAGTGTGAGGATAGAATTCTCCAGCTGCTGCACAATTATCATCAGAACCACTGCGGAAAAAGTTTGGATTGTGTTTGCGTCTGTGGAGTAACGACAAACGGAGAAAAGTTGGTAGCATCTGAAGAGTGTGTTTCCTTCTGTCGATGTAAATATGTTGGTGTGCCCCCTGCTGGCCAATCAGAACCCTTCCCCACCTCCAGACGCTGAGAATGACAAATACTTGGATGTGTCTCTATCTGCAGGTTAAGCCTCTGGAAACACACGTTCAGTTGTGATTGTAGTAACTTTTTTCGTTTTTTTGGCCTGTCATCCTGTCATCATTTCATGGGCTGAACTTGTGCACAAGAGGTTGATGATGTATTTTCTAAGCAGGGCATTAGGCCTGCAGACTTTTGACAGTGTGGGGCTGTTACAGTTGAAGAATGAGTCTGTCTGAGGGCGGAGGTGAAGGAAGAGGAGGATGAAGAGGGAGAGAAGGAGGAAGGGCAGCGTAGGTGAGTGTGAGGAGCAGAGTTTGTGGAGCAGAACCGGGCTCAGTCGATCTGTCATGTGCAGACTGTCAGGGGCCGCAGGGCTGTGCGAGGGCCCCAAACACCAGACCTGCACAAACGAACACACCAGCACCTTTATGTAACAGCAAAACAACACAGAACCTAATGTGGAGCTCAAACTCATGAGGCAGGTAAATGCTGCAATCCACTGTACACAGGAGAGAGGAGATCAGTGCTGCAGCATCACCGAGAGCAGAGGAGACCTGAGGGACTCTGGACAGACCCCTGGACACACTGAGGACCCCAGCCCTGCCCACAGTCCCACACTGTGACTGGAGCGCGTCGCCATCATGGCAGTGATGGCGACTCGTAATCTGTGCTGCAGTATAAAGCACAGATTACATGAATTTGGAAAGAGCAAGACTCGACCTGACGCTGCAAAGATGAACATGCATCTAACCTCAACATGACAGGAAGTAGAAGTAGAAGAACATATTTTTATAGAGATGAGTGCGCCCCCTACTGGCACACTGAGGTGCTTTAACAGCACCATCAATTCTTCCATGGACACTAGGCAATGTTAGAGCAAACTAGGTCAGTTTGCATCTTTGGGTTCAGAAATAGTCACATACCGTATGTGCTGCCCCCAGTGGCCACAACAAGTACATGTTCTATGTGACATCACACAGGACTCGCCTGATTACAATTTCTGGTTGTTGAAGGTTGAAGCAGTTTGAAGTGTGGCTAAGTGTAAGTCTGACATGTGTCTGGTCCAAGATTCGTCTCCTGTAACAATCTGAATGTTTTCAAATGAATTTAGATGGTTTACAGCACAGCATCATGTCTGCGGTCCATATGCAGCTCTGAGGTAAAAATGCACAAGGATACGGTGACCAGACGTCCCTATTGACCCGAGACAGTCCCAGTTTTCAGCCCTGTGTCCCCTGTTCCAGCAGATTTATACCAAACCATTGATTTGTCCCAGTTTTACACACAAAATGTCACAGATGTCGATATTTTTCACTAATCTGATCAATGCCAACAGTAAAGAAAGGCAGAAATTTTCCATTGTTTAGGTAAAATAAAGAAAACCTACTTTAAAATGTCAAAAGCACAAAGCAAATGTGACTATAGTGAGTCATGATTGTCATGAATGGCCCCAGTGCACAACAGATTTCCTTAATTACCCACTTGCTTCACAGTTTTATTATTATCAACCACCCCAAACCGGCGGTGTCCCACTTGATTTTGAGAATCTGTTTACCCTACACAAGGCGTCTATTTTTGATGGACGCCACAGAGACAGCAGTGATTTTGTACCAGCTGTTTATGAGCACACAGAAGATAAACAGGAGGAAAGTCAGCGTACATCACCTCGCTATACATTCTACTTTCAGCTCATTGCACAACCGTGGAGCACTTGTTGGATTTACAAAAAAGAACAGTGAATATAGGAACAGAGAATGACTGGAGTTTATTATATGAGCAGACCTAATGAACCTAATGTGGGCCTTTCCTTTGCTGTTTTCCTTCACCTCATTTCTCACCTCATTTCTCACCTCATTTCAGCAGATCAGCATTGCATTTTCAAGTTCAGTAGAAGTTCTGTCTGAGTCAGTCAGAGGACGAGGAGTGAAGGACAAGCGCCTGAACAGAAGACACAGTGTGAAATCATGTGAGCGTCCTGAATCCTCTGTGGAGACACAAAGAGACAGGACTGGAGACTCACACACACTTTAGTCTTTCATTCTTGCTAAAGTACCACAGAAATGTACTTCATACAGTAAAACGCTTCACAATGACAGACTTGTTACTAACTGTGTATATGGTGTTTTAATAGCCTTGTCCACTGTCTCTCGTTCTTTTTTTCAACTGTATAAACACACCAGAGCCAATCAGAGCTTCCCGGTGCATAAGAGAGCCAATCAGAGAGCTGGCAGTGTTTGTCGCGCTGCACCTCTACCTCAGCCAAAAAGTTACACTGAATGTGAGGGCTGTGATTGGCTCAGCCGCAAAGACTATAGGGACGACTGATTAAAATAGCTTGGAACAGCTCAAGTTTGGCACAGAAATGTCTGCATATGAGCCGAATGTGATTGTCTATTTAGAAAGTAAAAAAAAAAAAAAAAGTTTTGATTCCTATGATGCCCCTGGACCTCAGTGAGCTCAGCAGAAGTGTCTGATTGGGGTCAGGATATGCCTGACCCTGATGCTGGACCATAAACCAGCCTTAATCCTCTGTTCACCTTCACTCATACATGTGAGATAAAAAAAAATCATGGTGTCATTTTAAAATTTGACTCCATCCATGATACTCTGGAAAGTTCTATGTTTCTGACCACAACACACAGAAATATTGGTGTTTGAAAAAAAAGTTAAAGTTGCTCAAAAGGACCCTCAACGGTCCCCAAGTGACCAGAGGATTAAAGCAACTGGATGACTGCAATCAAATTTAAAAAAAAATTGCAAACTTCATGTCTAATGTTTTTGTAAGTAAGAATAAATCAAAACAATCAGATCAATTATCAATAAAAGTTCATGTCTAGGGGCACAGAGAGGTCATGTTAATGACATGTGAAATCAAATCTCAAACACATTTTCATTTAAACCATGTTGTTGCTCTAATATTGTAGGATTTACCCTGCGTGTACTAAAGCACACACACACACACACACACACACACGCACGCGCACGCACGCACGCACGCACGCACACACACACACACACACACACACACACAC
>KN515002.1:0-11732 GCA_000787155.1 Scartelaos histophorus
AGCATCTCCAGTCCATAAACCCTCCTTTTTCTGCAAGGAAAAAAAAAAGAGAAACCTCGGGGAGAACCAGTTTAGGCATTTAATTTTCAACAAATAAGCGAGAGTGACTAACTTAATAACTGTTAAAACATATCTCAGAATAAAGGCTAACTTGAGTAACAGAGGTTCAGACAGAGTAGTGCCTCTAGTTAGCTCCCTGCAGAAAATGCTCAGTGGCATTACTATCACTTCTATCAATATCGGCACTTGTTATTCCCAACCACAGGACCAAGTTATGTAGTTCAGTCTCATTTGTTTCTCAGTTTACTTCATTTACAATACTTTGCATAATATAAAGTGTGTTTATGTTAAATAGTATTAAAATCAAACACACCCCCGTAATCCTCGTCTTATTTTATTCCCAGGACAGGCCTGACTTCTCCCGCTAGCTCACCTCCGCTCTCTCCTCCTCTCATGTTGTTCCCAGCATGACTTTTTTCTTTTTTTTCTTTTTACAGTCCATTGTTTTCAAAGCTGCCCTTATTTTCTTTCAAAATAAACTCGCCAATGGACAGAGACCCACATCCTTTTGCATGTTTTGTTAAATATATTCCTCCGTGTGGCCTCCCCCGTTCATCCTTCCTTCCTTATAGCGCTCTCATTCATTTGTGAGATTAATAGCGGCGCTTTGAAGCTGATTTATAATTAAAAAGACATGTTGAAAGCATTGAGAGAGGAGAAGTGGAAGGTGCCTGCTATACTTAGACAAGCTATTATGCTGTCTCCAGGAAGTTTGTGCTTAACTGCTTCACTGAAATCAACTGAGACAAAGCCATAAAAGCAATGACAAAGTGCACAGCCAAATGTTACAAAGGACGCAACAGGACAACATGGTTAAAGCTCAAAGATTCTGAAAAAGACACTGGCTCAATCTTCAAAGTGTATGCAGACCCCACCTCCCTGAGCATGCAAAATTCCCCTCCCCTTTTTGAAACTCCACTCACTCTGGTCTCGATTTTAGCCTGTCGAGGCAGCCAAGAAGCAGAAGAAGACAGATTTGTTGACAAGTACAGACGGTGGCGTTCAAAGGAGGAGCTACCGGAAGAAGAGAGGGATGTGGAGATCAGGTAGAAAGAATGTAGGAGAGAAAATATAAGGAGAGAGGGAGGGAGAGAGAGAGAGAGAGAGAGAGAGAGAGGAGAGGGAAGGGGGTTGCAAACAGGAAAGCGCACAGGCGGCATAGGAGTTTAAGCTGCAGCAGTGAAGGAGAGAATAAGAGAGGGAGAGAGGGGGGCCCAGAGACGGAGAGGTGGAAGAAAGAAAGTTTGAAGGAAGACAAAATGGTTGCGTGAGGAAGTAGAGGAGAGGAACCGACTTGAGGAAGGGAGGGAGTGAGACGGAGAGCGAGAGAAAAAGTTTTTGAGACGGATGAAGAAAACAGAAGGACTGGATGGCAGAGGGAGCAGCGGCATTGGCAAAACCGGAGATTCTCAACAAAGGAGCCCGTAAGCTTTTGACATGTACACAGCTGAGGTAACTGGACACTATAGGTTCGTACAGAATGGTCTCTTTCCTCCCCCCTGCGCATGCCAGAGGTGCGTCCACTTCGAATACTTGGGACACAATCATGGAGGAGGAGGAGGAGGAGGAGGGGGAGCGCAGACATCCAGACAAGGAGACCACCCAGCTTTGGATCGGACCAGGCTGGATCTCTGGGCCAAGGATCCAACCAGGACGTCCCTGGGGAGCAGTAGACTGGAGAGAAGTTGTCACAGAAGCCCGCAAAGGAGACCAGTTTTTGTCGGGACTGTCCCATGCAACCGAGCTGGTCCAGTTTGCTCCTACGAGATTCCTAAAAGTCATTGTAACTGCAACGCAAGACACTGTCCACCTCTGAGGGAGCAGTGCGGATGTATGCATAATAACTCAAGGGCGTTCAGTTTTGGCATACCTCATCAGTTACCCCACTTACAGGTGAAAGACCAGGGGTACAAGCCATGCAAGACGGTCCGGTATGCGTCCATAGAAGACGAAGACTACGTTTCAGACAGGAGCAGTTTCGAACCCCAACACAGTCCGCAAATGGGGTATATACCAAACGGGCATTGCGGGATAGGGGCTTTCGGGGTGGAGGGTGCGGAGGAAAGAGATACGCATCAAGACTGGGACAGGACGCAGCCGGAAAGATCAGAGCAAGGGTGTAACGGACATGGGGGATTTTACAAAGGGTTTTTCACCACGGAGGTCCCGCCGAAACACTTCAACCCGAACAGGAGGAGAAACGGGCCGTGTCTAAGTTCTGCAGGTGGGACGCAAAGTTTGAAGGCGAACGGCGTGATGGTGAAGAGGGAGCAGAGTCCAGAGCCGGGGGAGCAGAGGAGGAAGGACACGGTGAGGGAGCAGATAAGACAAGTGGTCACCAACCTGGAGGATGTCCTAGGGGGGCTGAAGCAAGTCCACGTGGAGATGAGAGAGGTATGACTACTACTATTACTACTACTACTACCACTACTGCTACTGCTACTAGTCCCATTGCTAGTACTGCTGCTGCTACTACTACTACTTCTGCAAGAGTTAATGCTACCACTACTCCTACTGTTACTGCTATACTGCTATACAAACTACACTGCAACAACTACCACTACTTCAACTACTACTGCTAATCAAACTACTACTCCCGCTATCACTACTACTACTACTTTTTTGGTAGAAAAAATTGTTGTCACTGCCTTTACCAATGTTGTAGTTACGTAATCTTCAAATCTTCAGATAACGCCACGAGAAAGACTAAACAATATTCTAAAAAAAAATGTAAAATTTAAATCGTGGTCAGTTCTAGCTAAAACTACTAAAACCAGGACTCAAAGAATGCATTCACAATTTGAACTTTCTTGGCCCCTCTTTACCTTTCAGTACTAAAAATACACAAATATGTTGAAATGTTCTTTCCCAAACAGTCACTTTTAGTCTAGCCTTGAGTCATGTTGTTTTGGATAAGGGGGTGGGGACATTTCTGAAAACATTACGTCGTTTTATAGTAACACGTGATCAGCAGGAGCAGACTCTACTACTTTGTGCTATAAATAAAGTCTTAAATGAACGCTCTTATTGCTTTTCCTGAAGACGTCTTTCCCTCACTCACAACACCTCCGCCTCTGTTCATTCCTTATACAGTAAACACACAGCAGCACTTTATATTTTACGGGACATTTTTAATCTGTCCTGGAGCCAGTCCCACCTTCACTCCAGACAACAACACACCAGCTACAGCTTCCATTTCCTGTAAATATGACTCAATGACGCAAAAAAAGGGTTTAACGAAAACACATTTGGCCAAATACATTTCATCACCTCATTCGAGAAACCGCAGATCTTATGTAAAGTGAGGTGTAAATTGGTTAAAGGGCTCATATTAATTTATACAGACTTTTCTGAGCTTCTGATCGTGTTATGTGGTGCCATTATTAAACATCTGGAGTTTTGCTTCTTTCACACATATTTGCGTAATCGTGCATATTCACTCTGTCAGTCTCCAAATTCTCTGCTCACCAGGTGATGTCTTCCATAGAATTGCTCATCATACTCCTTTTTTCCAGCAGTACAATCACTATAACTTTATTTAAACGTACACAATATATGTTTTGTGATATTGTTCTGCACGTGTTGCTTTGCAGAAAATTGAACGTCCCACAGCACGACATTATAAACCTATTTTTCATCTGACACCACCAAACAAAGTCCAATTTGTGGATTAAGAATGTAGGAAAAACACCTAAATGCAGGACATGTAAGTTTAATGCCATAGTGTGGAAAATTCTTGAAGATAATCTGCATTTTCATGGAGATAATATGGTAATGGACCCTATATTATTGATACTGTTAAATAAAAAATCAGCCAATTACAACTAATGGTGTGGTAAACAAGAGTAGTAAGCATTGTAGTTGTTCTAGTTTGTGTACTAGTAGTAGTAGTAGTAGTTTGCCATTCAGTAGCTCTATTCCCAAACAATAGCCTTTGCACACAGAATCCTCCCAGTAATTATCTGCTCTATGATTTTCTGCATTGGCTGTGTATCTTATCAGACCAACCAGTGTTTAACATGGAAGTCAGGGCAGGTGCAGATGTGGCAACCTTTTCATTGGGTTATAGTGACATTTAAAACGATCACCGGAGCAAGCTGGCTGTTATCTTTGCTCATTCTCGTACACTGTGTAGTTTTAGCTTGGCTTTAGTTTGTATGTGTGAGAGAGCTGCTGCTGCTGCTGACTGCATTGTTTGTCATCATCTCGAGTTGGGAACAATTTGCTCTGACCTTTCGCAGGGAACGCAGGATTCTGGCAAAGATTCGCGCACACGTTTTAAAAGCCCGGACTTAACAATGGGGCCAAATGATATTGTGGTCCTTCCCTATTCTTTAAACAAGACAAGGCCTAGATGTCAGTGGTGTTTACACAGTGGATTCAGCCAAAAGGAAAAGGAAGAGAAGCAAGTCGAAGTAACACCATGACTCTTATTTTTTGTATTTACAACAATAGCTATTACAACTACTGCTACTATTACTACTTCTGCTACTGCTACTACTAGTACTACCACTATTTTGTCCCATCTATGTGATTTTAGTACCCTTCAAATGAGTATACATCTACTACTACTATTACTACTACTACTACTACTGCTGCTGCTAATACTACTGCTAAAGGGCAAAATTTGTGAAATATATATATATCTATGAGAGAAGTAAACCATTTTTTGCACGAGAAAGTCTGGCTTTTTGACCATTATTCATAAATTCAGGCTTAGTGCAACTTCAACTCAACTTCAACTTCAACTTCAACTTCAAAGTTACCACAGTGACTTTAGATGTTGTTTAAGTCAAAACTGAACAATGACTTTTTTAGCCTGAAAACAGACTCAGCAACTTTTTTATTGTCTTTTATGTTTTGTTTTGTTTTTGTTGAGTCTTATTCGGCCTGGAGGAGGGCCTCCCTCAGTTTGTCTCCATGGAATAGCTGTTCCTTTGCTACAATCCTCCACAGTATGGAACATTCTCTATGGAGACAGATAAGTTTTATACCAAAGTATTGTTCTAACTTTCCATTGGATGCTGCAGGCGACATGCATCTCCAGAAAGTTACATACTCTATCTTTAAGTAGGTCAGAATGATATGAAAAACGACTCACTCTAAAACTGTGAAAGATCAATCTGAACCAACATTAAGACAAAATAATAGCTGGACCTCTCATTAAAACACATTGTATATAATACTTCAGAGCTGAAAGAAATCGACATCTGCCTCCTTCAATAATCTTAACTAAAGGGTGCTTATTGCATTGATTCAGAGTTGGATTTGCTGCCAACTCGATAAGGGAGCGATTATCTGGCAACATCTTAATAAGCTTTGGCTGCAGTGTAAATTGATGACGCTGTGAAAATGCACAGTTTGACAGATACTTTGAAACTTTCCTTTTTGCCACGAGGTGAATACGTATTGATTTTGTCTTTTGTTATTCAGGTGGTGCAACAAATTGATCGCCTCACTGCCAATATCGACCTAAGCGAGGAGACACCCAGCATCACCCAAGGGCCCGAAAATAATAATTGCGTGGACTTTTCTGAAGACTTGAGAGTGGTTTCCGTTGGCAACCACAGACCCCAAATGGCTCAACATGTAGATGAGGAACGCATCATCTTACGCACAAACTCTCCGTCACCCATTCACACGGCGTCGGTGGTCAAAACGAACCGAATAGTCCCGTTTTCGAAGCAAAATGGATTGAAAAATGGTCACCCGCCTCAGTTTTATAATAGCAACCACATGGGACATACCATTTTAGCGCAAGAAACGCCCCACCCGCAAGCACTGGACCCTAAAGTCATTATAGAAAGCAGGACGCAAAAACCCCCGCCATATCCGCAAAATGGCCGATGTGGAAAGTACCAAGCCCCCGTCAAACCTGCCCGGACCCCCTCTTCGAATTTGGGGAGAGGTCGGCAAAGCTCCAGCATGGTATAGAAAGAAAGAGAGATGGAGAGAGAGATGGAGAGAGAAAGAGAGGAGGGGAAGTTGGATGAAATTTGACACCCTGCTACAGTGGAGTGAACTTGGGAGCAGGCAGGGGAGCAAATCATGGTGAGTACAATAGACTTTTTACGTAACTTTTGTTTACAAGAGTCTGGCAACACGTGGTGGGTTCATGGAAAATGGGAAGTTTACATTAGTGAAAGCATGTTCCTGTAAATGGGAGTCACACACCTCAAAATACATCTTCAGCAGTGAGGTAATGACACTGGCATTTTGATTGCAAAATGTGGTCATTCTGATTGGGCTGAGGATTAGGAAAACTGACTCTTCTGAGGTTTAAACCATCTTCGAATGCTGTTACTTCATCAAAAACACACCTGGAGTTTTGTTTCATTCATTCAGTCTGTCTACATCCCCAAAGCCCCAAATGCTGTTCCACCTTGTGATGTCATGAATCAGTGGTTTTCAGGTTTACAGCTGACTTTGACCTTTGTTTCAGTAGAGATTGGCGAGTCCAGGCCCGAAATCTTCCAAATGATTCTTGTGAAGGTGTATGGAGTTTAGAAACACAGTGGAGCTCTTTCCGTTTTACCACATGACATCACAAGGTGCAAAGTGTTTTCTGTTTGAGAGCAGCACTATGCCTAAACATACAGGATTTGTGTGTTCAACATGAACAAAACAAAACACAATTCCAAATCTTCATGAAGAAACAACATTGTAACAAAGATCAGAAAATAGTGAAGTATGAGCCCTTGATAAGTAGAAGAAACTATAAGGAGAAGAAAAGAGAAGAAAGTATAAATTTGGATATCGCACAAAGCAAATGCACTGGGAAACTTGGACGTTTTTGAAGCGTTTCCTCAAAGTCCACAGACAAATCTGATACATTCATTATCATACCAAAAATGTCCTGTTTGATATCCAGGTTTCCAGGTTTTAAACTACTCTTTGGTCTTGCTTTATAAAAGTATTAAGTGATTTCTGAGTGTACAGAATACATAAGGACTTAACCTTTGATGGTGAACTTGAATAAGTTCAAATGAGGCTAAAAGCAATAACTCCCAAAGCCAATATGGAGCGCACTGTAACTCATTCAATATAAAATATAAAATGATACTCTGCAGCAGATGTTGTCACGATTCCTTGGGGATGTGACACTAACTGTAGGCACTGCTCTGTCTAAGGCCTGTTAGACTTTAATTTAAACTTTATTTGAACACAACTTGTTGTAGTTCCTTTTTGTTGAAAATCAAACACCTAAATGATCACAGACTCCAGAAAATATGTTGCTTAAATAATTTTTTTAAAATGTTAATGCTGTTGTGTGCATTGTGTTTCCGTAGTAACTGATGAACATTTCATCTTAGAGCTAAATGTAGAACTCCCCCAGTGTGGTGCCACTGCAAAGTATCAATTAGGTCTAATAGAACCTTCAAGATGATGATTTAGGCTATTGTTGATCCCATGCCAGCATGTTGCTGGTAATAGCAAATCCTTATCCAAGTTTTTTCAAATATGAAGATATCTTCAGTATTAATGCTGCCAAAACAAACATTCCATAGCGGTTGACAGAAATAATTTTTTTAAAATCCACTCCCAAACAGCACAAAATTGTTTAGAAAAGTCTGATTTGTTTAAATAAATCTAAGATATTGTCAACTTACTTTCCCCTTGCCGGGAATCTCCAATTTAAATAGAACATTAGTGACAGTCTTCTACACTAACCTGATACGAGCCTTATTATAAAAGCACTAAATTTAGATGCACACTTCTAATGCGGTCCAGGCCTCACATCAAACACACAGAGCTTTGTAGTCGGCTGCAATGTGTCAAAAACATTTTATTCATGTTTTGTTGTAATTTTGATTTATTTTGATGGCAAACATGAATTCTTTCTTTTCATTTGTTGTGCATGACTCCAGTATTACATCAGCAGAGGTTTATACGATATTTATCCTGTTTAAGTTCTGCAAAAGTTCTGGTTTAGTCACGTCTGACCTTGCTTCAGTCCTGGTCTAGTCCTGGTTTAGTCCTGGTCTAGTCCTGGTCTAGTCCTGGTCTAGTCCTGGTCTAGTCCTGGTGTCCTGGTTTAGTCCTGGTTTAGTCCTGGTTTAGTCCTGGTTTAGTCCTGGTTTAGTCCTGGTTTAGTCCTGGTTTAGTCCTGGTTTAGTCCTGGTTTAGTCCTGGTTTAGTCCTGGTTTAGTCCTGGTTTAGTCCTGGTTTAGTCCTGGTTTAGTCCTGGTTTAGTCCTGGTCTAGTCCTGGTTTAGTCCTGGTTTAATCCTGGTTTAGATATGGTTTAGACCTGCTCAAGTCCTGGTTTAGACCTGGTCTAGACCTGATTTAGACCTGGTTTAAACATGGTCTGGTCTTGGTTTAGACCTGGTTTAGATATGGTCTGGTCCCGGTCTAGTCCTAGACTAATTTTGTTGAATCTAGTTTAAACTACTTGAGAATAGAGGCTCAGACCAGGTTTAGTCTTGGTTAAGGGACCAAATTTGTACTATTTTCTAAACATGAAAAATGTTAAATATAAATGGTTTGTAGTCATCTTAAATTATTCCTCACTTATGTTATGCATTTTGTGCATCGTAATTATTACGCACAATAAGTTTATAAGAACTTTTCACAAGTGTGTGTCAGAGACTGAGTGGAGTTTTGCTCTGGCGACAAAGCTACAACAAATGTCAACCACAGACCTTTCTATTCTCTTACAAGTTAAGCACTATAATTAGACGCAGACAACACACAGTGGACACATTCTGACCACAAAGGCTTCTTATACAATATATCTGTATAAGGGCAAGACACAGTTTGCTTTAATACATGAGAAAAACAGGTGGGCCTTTAATTCTATCTTTTCATGAGTAGTGAGTTGAAGTTAGAGGTTAATTAGACATATTTATTCTGCTTTAGTCCTGGTTTGGTCCTGGTTTCACTCTGGATTAATTATGTATATATCTAATGTGTACTGTCTGTATCTAATTATAACAGGGTAATCAGGAAGTGCGTGTTAGCAAAAGTCAGGTACAATTCCTTTACAATCCAGTTCAGTTAACACTTTGTCTCGCTTAATTTCAGACGTAGAATTTGTTTTGTCTGTTCTCTTTCCTTCATTACCAACAAGAAGACTGTGGCTTCCAACTTTGGTGTAAAAATCAAAAGATTTCGCCCACTTTGTTTACTGCCACCAGAATAACAAGAGGCATTTTGCTTTTTTCTCTCAATATTTACATTTTTCGTGTGTCTGCTGCTGTGACGTGATCTGTTTTTAGCACAGTGGTTTCACGGAGGAGAAACGAGCTGCAGCCCTCCTCACTGTTTGTGTGTTTGAAGAAAGGGGGGCGGGGCGTCTGCTGCTCGTGACGTCACACGGTTTCCCGCTCCTAACTTCACAGGAAAACAGTCAACATGTGTGGGAATAAAAGCAAGACTAGGCTATAAGAAGCGAATGGACAAATGGCAACTGTAAAAAGACTTGCAAATGAACTGTAAAGTACTTTTATTTCCGTCAAACAAAAGCTAAACAGCCCATTTTACCCTCTGATCTGTGTTATAATGTTGTTTCCTCGTCATTTTGTTTTATTCACACACTCAACGCACAAACCCTGCATATTTAGGCTGAATTCTTTTCCCTCAAACAGAAAACACTCTCTTCCACCTTGTGATGTCACGCGGCAATACAGGAAGTGCTCCATTGGGTTTTTAAACTCCATACACCTTCACTAGAATCATTTGGATGATTTCAGCCTTGGAATCGCCTTTTTCTTTACTGAACTAAAAGTTAAAATGAAGCCGTTTGGAATCGCTTTTCTTTACTGAACTAAAAGTTAAAATGAAGCCGTTAACTTGAAAACCACCACTTTGTGACATCACAAGAATATTTTGAGCTTTGGAGATGTAGACAGAGTAAAACTAAATAGCTACTGAAATATGTGTGAATGAACATAACACAACTCCACGTTTATGAGGCAGCAACAACATTATAACAGGCTTAACGCTCACAAAAGTAAATTTATACTTTATATACTTTTTTTTAAACTATTTGGTTTATTGAAGTAAAATGGTGCTTCTACTTCTACCACTAGCTCGTCATCTTTTAATACAAGTACTACAACTTACTATTACAAGCTTCCTCCCCATATTAGCTGCATAAAAACTACTATTATTACAATACCACTGCTTTTACATAGTACTTTTATTCCTATTATTACTGCTACTACCTATTAGGGCCTGTATTTGGCTTTTTATTACTCCTTAAGCTATACTGTAAAAGCAGCTAAAATATTTGTGACTGAATAACACTGCATGTCCATTTTGAAAGGCGTTTTATTAGAACTATAAAGGAAACGAGTGCGACTGCCCAGACGGTTATTTCTCGGTCATGGTTCAACATCAGTAATAAACAGAGTGGGCGGATCTAAAAATAAATCCTCAAACATGTTCTTAACTCATGGTTCTAAACTGACTACAGGTCCTCTCAGGTGTTTTCTTTTCAAATCTGTAAAAGTGGCATATTTTTTAGCTTCTTATGACATGAAAATTGACTTTATTTTTCTGTTACTAGTTTTATCATTGCTATACCCACAGTTAAAGGCTATTACACTATTTCTGATCTGTTATAATGTTGTTTCCTCATCAAAAACATACCTGGAGTTGTGTTTTGTTTGGTTCCCACTTCTTCTCTCAAACAAGAAACACTGTTCCACTTTGTGATGTCATGCAGTTATACAGGAAGTGCTCCACTGTGTCTTTAAACTCCTTACCCCTTCGCTAGAATCATTAGCATAATTTCAGCTCTGAAATTGCCAATCTCTTCTGACTTAAAACTTAAAAAACTACTCCTTCATGACATCACGAGGTGGAACAGAGCATTTTGACCTTTGAAGATGTAGACAGATTAATATGCAGACTTACTCAGACGTGCGTGAATGAAAAAAACACAACTTAGAGTGTGTTTCTGATGAGATAACAGCATTGCGACATGGCTAAAAGCTCACAGGAGTAAATTTTGTGTAATAAAGGACCTTTAACACACAAAAAAATCTTTAAACATCCAGATTAGTCATTTGTTCATTTGTCTGCAACCCACATGTTTTAATCTGTCTTTTAAAGTCCAGCACGGCCTTGGATGAGTGAAATCGCAGCCTATTAGTCACATTCTTTGGACTTTAAAAATAAGAGAAGAATGACACCTCTTTTTAACACAGCGCCCACACAGTCACAGACACTACACAGTATTACTCATGACTGGACATGATGCAAACAACATGTGACAAACAACTCACTCAAGGGCTTCTGGGAAATCTCTCTACAAATCTGATGTTGTCTACACAAAACATGCATCATTCTTAAACAGCGTAACATCATAAGAGACATATGTTTGTACTTATTGTATTTAGTTTAGTCGTTCTCTAAGTATAAGTAGGATTTGAGATCAGGCGTATATAACTGCATGATTCACTATTTTAACTTTTTATAATCCACAAATGTTCATAATTTGTTCGGAATTGACTCGAGAAAACTTGTCCTATTTATCTTACGGTTTAAAGTCCTTTCGACTGACGGCAATGACGTCTTTGCGGTTGAATAATGGCACCGCTTTCTGAGGCTATTGACAAAATAATTGGACGTTTATTTATTTGTACTGTCAGAGAAGATGTCAAACTTTGTTCCAGTTTTTGTTTTATGTGGCGAGGGCCTGTAATTACAAAGATATTAACCGTA
>JACN01090504.1:0-22912 GCA_000787155.1 Scartelaos histophorus
TTGTAACCACCAAACATCAGCAATTCCATGGCAACAGCCAATAAAACAGAGCGTCAGGAGCAGAGGAGTGACAGACATTGAGACGCAATATACAAACTCAGAATAGAGCAAAAATAATGAGGCGACTTTATTAACCACCTCTTGTAAAGATGTAAATTTAAAGTGCAGCATCTCATTATCCATAGAAATTGAAATAATGACCCCAGTCCACAAAACTCTGTTATCAATCCAGTTTGAAGTGTTCTTTAAAGAACAAGATAGTTCCTCACATGTGTTTGTTTCCATCCACACAGCGCACAGATCGAGGTGAAGCTGCAGATTAGCGATAGTGACTCTACTTCCTGTGGACATTATCTCCAATCTTTTATGCTCTAAAAAATCCTGTATCTGAAGTATTGCATCACATTTCACACATAAAAATAACACAGTTTTGACTTGTACCTAAACTAGAAGTGCAGAGCTCTGATCTTTGAACACTTCAGAGTCTCAGAGCGAGTGGTTTTACTGTAGACAGGAAACAGCTGAGGTGATCGAGCTCACAACTTTATATCCTGTGATCTGCTCCCATATCCCGCTGAAGTCTGTGTGACTGGAGATTTTAAGTCTCATAAGATTGTCCTTGTGTCTATGGTACTACACTTTATTTACAGAGCACATTAAAGCTAACAATTAGTATGCTAAGTGTGTACTTCCTAAAAGGAATTATAAATAGATGCAGACCACTACTGATGATATTGCTCAGCTTTATGGATAAAATAGTGTTCACCTTTTTAATGTCTCTTGTCCCTTCTCCCCCTGCAGGCGGGTCAGGTGATGTGCAGGAGGATGGTTTGTGACTGTGATAACCCAAACGCAGACCTGTTCTGTTGCCCTGAGTGTGACCCTCGCCTCAGCAGCCAGTGTCTGCACCAGAGCGGCCTGCTCACCTACAGCAGCGGAGACACGTGGGTGGACAACTGCCAGCAGTGCCAGTGCCTGGTATTCAAACACTTTCACTTTCTCCTATTCATGTGCTTTTTATTAGAGGGGGTGTTCTGCAAAAGCCACTCTTCAGAGCTTTCTATTATATTTTACTGTTATTTCCTCATCAAAACATGTTTGAAGTGGTTTTAGATATCATCCGTGCATGTTTAAGCCATCTAGCTATCTCTCCCAGGCTGTATTCAAACATTCCTTATGGTTAGCTGTAAGATTCTGTTCAATGCCCCGCCCATAAGCCTACGCTATATCCCAAAGAAGTGTAATACCCCTCTTCACAGTGCATATAGCTCGTCCCTGTGTTAAATATTTATTTTCTAATTTTACATCAATCTGTAGAAAAGTACAATACTGGAAGTAGCACTGAGTTCTCAAACAGGTATTCTGTTTGAGAACTCAGTGTGGGACCTGTGTGGGAGGTTCCATCCAAAATGCAGAAACCATTTATGTGTAAAGAGCACGTGTTTCAGGCAGTTTAAACATTGATTCAATACAGTAAAGGTATTTAAATATTTAACATCAGACTAAACAGCTGAACTACGCCCACAGCCACCATTTAAACTGAGCTATTAAACTGGGCAGTGCCTGGAGGACTGAAGAGCGAGTGAGGGGGAGGACCTTATGTACATGTATATGAGACTATGTATGTATGTATGTAATATGCAGGAGCAGCCAGACCAACTCTTATGAAACTACTTTGATCAGGTTGTTTGGACTGAAAGTGGGTGATTATGTTTTAGTTCCATTTGGTGCACTGCTCTGCACACACAGTCTGTACTAACTGTGTCTAACATGTAGTAACATCTGCCATCACTGTATTACTGCTAAAAAGGACCAAGTAGTCACACATAAAGACACATTTATGTAGCATGTGTTGGTTTAGTGTCTGACCCAAGGACTCAGCATGTATGTATGAAACCATCAACCTTTTGGTAACAAGATGATGCTTTGGGTACTTTCACAAACCTTTACTAAACCATAGTATTGAGCTAAAATGCCCAACATTTTGCTTTAAGAATTTACTTCTTTACATTTTCACTCTTTTATTCAACACTATTTGAACTGGTCGCCATGGTACCCACGCCTGAAATGTTCCGTGTTCAATAGAAAATCAAGGAGAGGAGTTTGTGAAAAGAAAGGTTGCAGTTTTCATCAAATTGCTGAAAAAGTAGAAGAACTAACACGATTGTGAAAGATTGAAAAGCTCTGTGCCGTAGAGAAGAAACGATACATTAATCTGAAGGATTTGTCCAAGGTGAGAAAAACTGAAGTGTGTACGTGAGTGGGGAGTACGAGTGTGACACAGAGGAGATGGTGTACACTGGATAAAAGATCTATGTTCTAATGTAGTTTCCTCATCACAAACAGACCTGGAGTTGTGTTTTGCTTCATTCACACATGTTTCACACACTGTGGATTTAGGCTGAGTTCTCTCAAACAGAAATCGCTGGAATTATTTGGGTTATTTTAGCCCTGGAATTCTCTACATCTCTACTGAACTAAAGGTAAAAGGAGCTGTTCACATGACATCACAAGGTGGAACAGAGCATTTTGAGCACTGGAGATGTAGACAGACTAATAATAAAGCGTTACTCAAACATGTGTGAATGAAACAAAACAATGCCAACTCCACACAACTCCAGGTCTAACAACATTCTAACATGGCTTATAGCTCAAGTTATAGTAGTAGTTGTTTAGTTGGTGTAGTGGTCATAGTAGAATGATTAGTCGTTAGTTCTTGTAATAAATGAACTACTGTTCCTGCTTAAAGGTGCACTATGGAACTTTTCTGTTTGACTCTCTGTCACCTGCTTGTCTCCATGGAAACATTTAGCTTTGCCATATACCATTTAACTCATCAGGTGACTCCAGGCGATTGCTACATGCTACAAAAGCTATTACATTTTCCACAATTGATGTGGCTGCTTCCAGCCCTGCTATAAGTACTACAGGTGGATATCATGAGGACTTGGTATAGTATTAGAACAGTATGTCTTTGTTTCTTGAGGCATCAGTGATGAGCTTGTACAGTGTACATGTGTATGGTGCGGGCTGGTTTAAAGAGCCTTTATTATGCTTATAAGTGTTTAGATGCAGCTCCTGTTCTCCTCTGAGTGTTGGAGAGCAATGTCTTTACACAAACACAGTATACAGTACTGTGTGTGTGTCCACCTGCAGGACTGCAGAGGAGCAGCTGAACGGGGATGCAGTATAAAGAGATACTGATAGTAAATCTGGGTTTTGAATTAATACTTGTGCCACTTGTTCTGTAGTTTTTTGATCTTCAAAATTTATCTCAAAATGTTCTGTGTTGGAGATATATTCTAAGTTTTAAAGTTTGTTTTAGTTTTTTCTCCTCACAGTTTTTCTTGCTTCACTAGTCCTCATAATTTCTTAATTCTACATGTTGCCGTGTACAATAATGCACCTTAACCATAGCTAATCATACCAAATGATCTTATAGGAGCGCATTCAGGCATGACACTGACAAGAGTCTAACATTAGATTGTCCTCAGTGTAAAATGAGTACACATAAAATCCTCTGTAGTTCTTCTAATATGCAAAGCAACTACAAGGCACATTCACTGAAACAATGTGTATAAGTAACATTAAGTAAGTTGAAAACATAGTTTCCTCTATAAATCTCTGCTTTACGTCTCAATACTTCAGCTGACACGTTAAGTGAAGGATCTTTGTCATGTTTTTATTTGAGTCTAAGCGCTCTGCCCACACACTGCTGCTGTGTCTCCTTCTGTCAGTGACGCACAGCCTCAGTACCCACAAAGATCCACAAAGATCTGATGACATCATTACATTTCACCAAATCACTTGGATTTAAAGACATGTGACGTTAACAGTGTAGTTCCTCACATTTGTACTGGCCTTTACAAACTTAACAAACCAAATCAAAGCACTACACTGTTCATTCACTCCACTGTAAACAGATATTTCTGCAGCCACATCTGCCCTGTAGACTGACAGACACGAGGCTGCCCACTGACCACTTCCACTCACCACGGGCATGGGCAACAAGTGCTGTGAATACTACTGTATTTATAATGGCTTTTAATACTGTCAGTATTATTAAGTAGTGATATAATTCATTGTAATAGAACCAGCAGCATCACACAGCTGTTGTAGTAGTACTAGAGTAGTAGAAGTTCTAGAGAGGGCAGATGTATTAATTTTATTTTGCTGTATTTGAAATGCGACTACTAGCACTCCACTCCAGATTAGGTTTAAGTTTGTAATAGCCCCACAGCTGACACAGGACTGCACGCCCCCTCTGTGTAAGCCTGTACTTAACATCAAATTGAATTATCCATGGAATTAAGTTAGTCAGGCCACTCTAGTCCTGACCATTAAAAAGCATTTCATTTCAGGGCCCTGGGTCAAATATCTGCTTTTTTCTAACTCTTGAAAATTCAATTATTGCAGGGAGCTGAAGCTAGTCCCCTGCTGACTCCTATACTCAATGAAAAAGGACTGCACACATGGTGAAAGTGCATTCAATATGAAGTAATTTTATGTTTATAATTATAATTAGGTTGTTTTGAAGTCTAGAAAGGGAATGGGGTGGTTGGTACATGCACTTTTACAGATCTGTGCATTCATAGCTCATAAAATACACTATAGATGTTGTATAGATGATTTGCCTGAAAAGTTTCAGTGTGGATTTAAACTCAATTTTATTGTGTGTTTTCATTGATCAAAACATGAAATACAAAACATGTAGATAAACAGAGATAATAATAATGCCATACTGTGGAACATTACTGTATGTATGTAAAGCTTTAAAATATATCTGCAATAACATAATGTCCATTTGCTTATTTTATTTTCATGTCAAATATAATATGATTTATTACTGATTTAAAGGTGCACTGTGTAAGTTTTCTGGTGGAGAGTCTGCCACCTGCTTGTTTCCATGGAGATATGACTGTTTTGCCTTTATTATCACACAGTATGGAAATTAACTTAATAATCAAAATAGAGACATGTTATTGTGCAGATCTAGTGAGAAGCAAGTCTGTTTTCTCAGGTATTTTTTTATTTATAAAACACCTGTAAATGCAGGGGAGATATGTTTAATACCCTACTGTGAAACATTTCAAGCAAAGAAATCACATCTCCATGGAGACAAGCAAATAGTGGACCCTCCACCTTAGAAGTTCCACAGTACACCTTTATATGAGATGGTATGGACCACTCCATAGCAACACACACAGCAGCTGCGGCTAATAAAGCAAACATCTAACCAATCCAATCCGTTTGGACCCTCCACCAGAAAAGTTCCACAGTCCTCCTTTAAAAGAGTCTGTAAAGTGTAGGCTGTGGTACAGGTCTGGGCTGTAAAGGCAGCTCCTCTGTGTGGTGCGTCTGTAAAGAGCAGCTCTGAAAGGGCAACGAGCAGCGTGTCCACAAGAGCGTGACATGGACGTGAAACCAAGTCTGAATACCTCTGCACGCACAAGGCTCACACACACACAAAGCTCACACACACGCACTCACCTAAGGCTCATGCATGGGCACACACACACACACACAAGGGTCAGATGACACACACACAGAAGGCTCAGAGGACACACACACCCACACAGACATGCAGAAGGAACAGTGGGCACGCGTGCGCACGCACACACGCACACACACACACACACACACACACACACACACACAGAAGGACCAGTAAGCGCACACACACACACACACATACACAAACACACACAAATACACTTGTTATGTGGCACAAACTCTACCTGGACAACTATCAGCTCATCTTAAATTCTGGACAAATGTGAATCCGACTGCCGTCATTTGACAGCACAGAGCTAGCATTTACTGTACACGTGCCCTGAGTCTCCATCTTGTCCGAATGTCTGCAGTTCAAAGGGGCACTGATTTGGCGCCTGAGGTTGTACGGCGGCGTCGTGGTGCATAAAAACTCTGATTATTTCAGGGGAGATGCACAGGCACAAGAGAAATGTCACTAGTTTTAATCTCACGCAGGTTTGGAGATTGGAAATCGGAAAGAAAGTGGAAAATGAAGTGCAGGGGAATGAAAGGAGAGTTTGATTAAGTGTGGAGGACGTGCTGTTTGTAGCGGAGGGAAAGATCACGATGAAGAACGAATGAATGAATGTAACTGCTCTGAGGCCAGATGAGAATGATCATTTTGAAAGATTAAATATGGTAATGGCGACATGGACTCCAAATGGTTACGAAAAATCACAAAACAGTAATAATGAGGATGCGTTATCGTTTTTCATCATGCGTAGTCCATGTATCACAGAATGTCATGTACTATTTTGAATACTGCATGTGTTACAAAAATGTGATTATCCTACTGTGAGTCGTGTATCGTGTCATATCATGAGGGGCCCTGATTCCAGCCTTATTGCCCAGAGCATTACATAGTGTCACATTAGTATTATGAAGTTAATTGTTTTGCCGAATTGTCATAGTAACAGCATGTCCCTGTGTAATCATAGCCCTATTTCTATGTTCTCCACTCAAATCTACCTCTGTCTTTATCATAGCGTGGGACAGTTACCTGAGGCTACGCTTAAGCTAACCCTCCGGCAACCACCGAACCCTCAGCGCTCCAGGGGCTCCACTTTCACCGTTTATACTGAGTACCACCCATTCAGGCTAGAGAGCGGCGTTAGCACTAATGTTTCGACATATTCAAAATCAATTCTTGTCTTTGTGTCCATGGGCAGGACTATTGTGGTTCAATTAATCTGGGAAAAAATGGTTTTGTATCACATCAAGGATTAAGTATTCATAACATTGATTTCATAATAACTTTTTAATCAAGACAGTTCCTCCAGGTATTTAATTTTAAGCTCATTTTAAATTCAAAATTATTTGAAATGAACGGACATACACATGTAAAATGATAATGGTGAAATTATAATAGCTGTGGCCTACAATCTACCAGAAAAGTTCCATAGTGCACCTTTATTAAATACCACCAAATGCAAATTGATAGACAGTTGCCAGCAGCATATTACACACTTCATAAATTAGCATTACAAAAAAAACAAAAAAACCTTTACCAATTAAATATTTGAATTTGTTGTATTTCTAAACATGAGACCATTTCTGGGACGAAATTCCTGGACTTTAGCGCGCCGTGCCTCTCTTTTATTGCTCTCCTAATTTACTATGAGCCCGTGGAACAGTGCTGAGCTCCGATGTTTTCACTGATATTAAATTCGCCCAGTGGGACTGTTGTATCCGTATGTGTGTAAAATCCTATTCAATTTGGCCTCATGAAGCAGCTCATATTTCATCGTTGGATTGAGAGGGGTGAGAAGGATGACACGAGAGAACAGGCCTGGAAAGGGATCAGGGCACACACACAGGAAAGGTGAAGTACAATTAGTGCAATTAGCTGTTTAAATTCAAATTGTGACGCAAGTGAACTTTCTTTGAAACACATTGCCATTCCACTTCTATTCTAGCTCATAGCTTATTTTTTAACCTGGTTTTATACCTGGTTAGTCCATGCTGAGTCCTCATTTAGTCCGTGTTCTAATCTGGTTTATAGCCTTAAAGCTTATCCACTTCTGGTCAAACATGAGTCTTCTACAAACTTGCATTTATTAGCCCTGGATTGGCCCTGGTTTAGGTTTAGTCCATCTTAAAGATCCTATATTACACAAATGGAACCTTGTAAGCTTTAAGTCATTAAAGCTCACAAAATGCTGTTACCTCCTCAAAAACGTGCTGGAGTTGTTTTATTTCATTCACACATGCTGGAGTAATTTTTTTTTTATTTGTCTGTCACCATCTCTAAAGCTCAAAATGTGAGAATGAAACAAAATACAACTCCAGGTATGAGTAAACAACATCACAGAGATAGTGTAAATGAAAATAGTGTAATATGTATGCGCTTGTCTCCATGGAGATGTTATTGCTATCTTCCACAGTATGGCATTAAACGTATCAGTTTTGCATTTGTTTATTTACAGATGTTTTGTTACTAAATATACAGTGAAAAATATACATTGTTGCTGAGAGTTTATTCTCCTCTCCACAGATCTGACCTGACCTGACAGCACCACCTGCTTGTGTCCATGAAAAATGTGCTGCTTAGTGCTAAACTGTGTTTAAAGTTCATCCATGGAGACAAGCAGGTGGTGGACCCTCTCCCATACTGCATGTTTAAATTCAATCAGAGCTGCTTTCTCAATGCCAAACAGCAGCAGGAGGTTTGTGTTTCTTAACTCACACAGGCTGTGCCATGAAGCTAGAGGCGACTAAGAGAAAGTGACTAGAACAAGTCCATTAGGAAGCTCCGTTTACCTTTGCAGTAAAAAAGTGCTGACCACGAGTGAAGAGGAGGAGGAATGCACGCCTCATCTCCATTTTTCTCAACCTTAACAACTTTTTCTTGTTGGTGCCGACATTCCCTGCAGCCAGCGAATGCACCGCGTCAGGAGAAAAGCGCTGCATTTGCATGAGGGGCTGTTTAGGAGCACGGGGAAATGCCACCGTGAATAGATTAAAGCTTCATTACCTAAAAAACTCACTTCTTTGAGCTCCCAGCTGTCACTCACCACAAGAAACAGATCTACCTGCAGTTTCAGCATTATGCTCTTCTTGGTCATATGAGCTTTAAGGTTATTCACAAAGCTGTGTCCAAACATTTATAGCATTTTTCCTTTTTTTATTTTGATGAATGTTTTATTATTTGTTCCTGAATCTACTCCACATCTTGTATAGGTGTATTTAGAATTCCATAAACACAGCCTGTCTGTCTCCTCAGATATGTTGGAATAACATATCGCTTATACAGAAAAAAAAATAATAATAATTTTAGTTACAAAAACATACTAATAACACCCTGTTGTGTCCCCTGTGTGTGCAGCAGGGTCAGGTGGACTGCTGGCCCCTGCCTTGTCCCCCTGTGGACTGTGAGTTCACTCTGGTCCCTGAGGGGGAGTGCTGTCCTCGCTGTGTGACCGACCCGTGCCAGGCTGACACCATCCGCAACGACATTACCAAAACCTGCACTGACGAACACCACATCCAGCGCTTCAGCGGCTCTTCCTGGATCAAGCACGGGACCGAGTGCACCCTGTGCCAGTGCAAGGTGAGCCGCACTATCCCAGTACACACACATATACCGTATTTTTCGGGCTATAAAGTGCACCGGATTATAAGGCGCAGTATCAAATAATATGTCAGTTGTGTCATTGTCCACACATAAGGCGCATCGGATTATAAGGCGCACTGTTGATTTTTGAGAAAATGTAATGATTTTAGATGCGCCTTATAGTCCGAAAAATACGGTACACACTCATATACACACACATAACACCAACTGCACCTTGTGCCAGTGGAAGGTGAGAGGTCCTATTCTAATGTAACACTATAACACTGTAACACTCTATTAGGTGTATGAGCAGAGTCTGAGTGCAGGTAATTCCTCTACATCACTTTAAAAATATAATACTATCTATAAGCTTAAACAGAAGTTGTATTGCTCTCGCATATATCACAGAGAAGAGGACACTCACAGTGAAAATATCTAAGTGTACTGTGAATGCTTTCAGCTTTAGCAGTGACCTCTCCTCTTATTTACTGTATTACATATTACCGTAATTTCCGAACTATAAAGTGCACCTGAATATAAGCCGCAGAACTGGAACTAGTTTAAAACCTGTTTAAAAGAGTATAACTCAAATTAAATTTGTATATTCTTCTGTAGTCCTTGGCGAGGTCAGATCTGGAATCCACTGGAAACCATCATTTGCATTTCAAGAATTTTCTTTTCAGGCAAAAATAAACAGCACATTTTACACCTCCCAGTGGTTGATTCCAGTGTGTTTAGGCACATGTGCTGATGTGACAATGGTGATATTCATGCATGACACATAATGAAGCCAGGTTATTAGCAAACTGCTCATGAAGACACCTGGAAGAGCTCTCGTCCGCCCTTAGCATCAGCATAATAGCACTTGATCATCTGGACTGTCTATTATGCTTTTACGCTCAAGTCGCTAACACCGATCCAATCAGTATGTGTTTCACTCTTAATTGATAGAGGTGTGTTTGTCCACTTTGCATTGCTCAATTTTATATTTAGTTAATTATAATGTTATTAAATTTTCTTTTTACCATATACTCACTGTCCCGCCTCTGTATATGTTCGAAGCTTAAATGCTATTTTTATCACAATCGTATCATTTACTTAAGTGCAGGTATTTCTTATAAAGCTGCAGTTTCTCATGCCAATAAAAATTTTGTTAAAACCAAGCGAGTCATTAATCTAGTATTATTGTCTGTGGGAATTGCCAGTTTGTTCCTTTGCCAAATTTGGAACATTTTACGCTTCATTTGAGCATCGTTTATTTCTTTAATTTTGAGTTTATTGGTGATTTGAAATTCCCAACCCGATTTATTATACCCTAGTTAACACCAACCTTGTCATTAGCTCTGTTATTGAATCAAAATGAGACTTGGGACTGGCAAATGATTCAATAAAGATAGAATAATACAGCCCCTACGCCCTGTTAGACATAGCACAATTACACACACTAAAGAGGAATTGTAGGACCTAAATAAATCTATCATGTTTAGGGAGACATATTATTGTGCAAAATCAACTTTTCAGGGTTTGTTTGAGAGCATAAATGAGGAGGGAAAACATCAAAGTTGTATTTAGCATGATTCATGCTTGTTTGAGTAATATCTCCTATATTCAAGATGTCATTGCTCAAACAAAATCCCCAACTTCCATACACACCCACTGCTCTGTATTTCGTTCTTTAATTGTATTTTATATATTGTAGGATTCGGCAGTGTTGTGTAGTCATTTCGGTAAAAAAAAAAAAAACAAAAAAAAAGTGTCCTCACTGGGTCTGCTTTGTTGTGATGTTTACGTGGACTAAAATGGGAACTGGCTCCTTAAGCCTCACTGGGTACTGCCATTTTCCAACTCAAAAATGTATTAGTTTTTTGTTTTGTTTTTTTGAGCAAGGTACATTACAAACATAAGGACATGTACATATTTGGGACTACTTCTGGTGCTCAAAAGTAGTAGCCTGAAGTTTAAAAAAAAATATTTTCATGTCCTCTGATTTGTTTCTTTTATTAAGTAATAAATGGAACCTTCAAAAAAAGTTAATTTGAAGACATTATGGAAAAATCAGAGCCACAATTTCAACCACAAGTCAGCAAATGAGTTTTTTTATTTTTTATTATTTATGTATTTTCATTTTAGATCAATATTACAATTTAAACTGAACCAAATTTATAATAATGTTTGTCATAGATTATAAATATAGCAGACCAAAGCAGGTCTTATTTACAACAGACTTTTTACACTCTTCCTTTGTTATGAACATAACACTTCCAGATTGTGTGTTGGTGTGTGTCAGTCCCGGTCACTGCACAGAGGCGGCTCATGCAATCCTTACACCACCACAGTCTGTGTCTGCAAAAGTCACCAAATGGGGCACGTCAAATCAAGTGTAAAGAGTTGAGTTACTTGTTTTTGTGACATGGCAACCTCAGAGAGTGTAAGGAAGGGTCCTCGTCACTGGACTGAGTGCCCCCTCCCTCTGTCTCCCTCTTTCTGTCCATTCCACTTTTATCTCCTGACCCTCACACTCTTCCTCCTGCTTCTTCTGTTTCTGCCTCACTTTCTTTCTTTCTCCCTTTCTCTTGCTCTTTTCATTTCTGCCTCGCTCTCTGCTTCCTCTATTTCTGTCGTTCTCTTCCATTCTCTTTACCACCCGCACTTTATTACTTCATCCCTTCATCTACATCTCCCCCTCTTCCTCACCCCACTGGCGACTGAGATTTAGAGCTGTACAAACATGTTCTGAAATGTGATTCTTGTATTACTTTGTCAGCTCATATTTCAGTAGAAACTATGAACATTATTAAAACCTAAATCATAAATCTAATCACAATTGTTTTATTTATTTCAAAATTTGCCTTTATTTAACCAGGAGGTTCCATTGAGATTCAGAATGTGTTTTTAAGGAGAGACCTGGCCAAGACAGCAACACAGTCAATAAAAACAGTCAAATGTAACCATTATAAAACCTCTCAAGAAAAACACACACATGCCTCGGTCACCACATTTTCCTTGAACTTATCACAGATTCCACTTTGCCTTTTCCTATAGTTCCATGGAACTGTAGGAATTATTTATAAAAAGATATCAGATTTTCCAACTCAGAGGTACAGAGGTATAGTGAAGAGTAACTGGGAGGAGGAGTGAAGCTACTGAACTGAGTGAAGCCAGTGGCGTTTTCTGCAAATTGCTAGCAATGTCCAGCCAACTAAAGCAACTGCATTTAGATATTTTTCCACCTGGTAGTACACACAGTAAAGTATTATATGAGGCAAGCATGTAGTACATAGAAAGTACTAAGCTGGGGCTGTGTGATTACTTTCAATGTTTATATGTATTTTTTTAAGAGACTGTATCTAATCTTGATATCTTGATTGATAGTATATATTTTGCTGAATTGAGGTAAAATAACTCAAATAACATGATTTCATTCAAACATGAAATCATTATAGTCTCATTTTGAGGGTCCCGGTCTGAACAGTATAGTCTGTGCTGTAGGAAAGTCCAGCCTCTTCCTCTCATCAGCATTCTGTCCTCTTTTGTGGATCACTTGGTGCCAAAGTGATATCGACAGAAGCTGTAAATGTCAAAGCCTTTGTCTGTATTCTCTTGCGCTATAAACCTCAGTAATATGAATAATATCTCGTCTTCTCCAGCGCCCTCGCCAGGTTAAAACAGGAGCTCACTCTGCTTTCGTCTCCTCTCAATAAACTGTCCATTAGGCACTGCAGTAGTAAAGGCACCGACTGGAACGAGTAGCAATGAAATGAGTTTATATCAACCTTGTATCTGGGGTGACAAGACACTGCATAAATCCCGCCCATTTCAAATGCAAAGCGTTTTGATTGGTTAAGGAGGAACTTTTTCATTTTAGCTGCAAAAGTCAGTGGGTGTGACTCGCTTTGTTGAAGTGTATTGATGCTTTGCAGTACTATCATGCTGGAGATGTTCTGCATGTATGTCTATAGTGGAATATTCACCAGTTCCCATGGTGACACAATGCACACATTAGCAAACACTTAAACTCAAGAAAAATACAAAATGGATTTAAACCACACATTTTCAGGAGCCTGTGATCAGTTTGAGCCTTCATAGTTCTGTTTAGGAGTTTGATTTTCAACAAAAAAGTGAGAGGGACTAACTGAAAAACTGTTGACTTGTGACACTAATGGTATTTGAGGAGGACTGCACAAGCATCAGCTCACCTGTTGTAGTTCAGCTAAATCAGTTCTTTGCAGTCAGACTGTGCTCAGATTAAAGCCTAACTTGAGTAACAGATCTTCAGTCAGAACAAAGCCTACAGTTAGCATCACACCCTCAGGAAATGTTGATGACATCAGCTGCAAAGTATTATTTGGCTTGCCCTACAGGTGCTTCCACAAACCCTCTTTAAACCAAATGCAAACTTGTGAAACACCAAACATGATGGACTACAACTCCCACAATCCTCTTTGTTTTTGCAGGACACAGGTTCAAACGCAGACACTAACTGATTGTCGGTCTCGTCTCTTTCAGAACGGACACATCTGCTGCTCAGTGGACCCCATGTGCCTTTAGTGGTGAAAACTGAAGGCTACTGTACAGTTTGTTCATGTAAAAATCTCACCAAACCTCACCTGTCCTGTTCCCTCACCGCCCGCCGCAGACAGGGGCGCAGGGCTGTACACCTGTCCTGTCCTCTTACCACCTGCCGCAGACAGGGGCGCAGGGCTGTACACCTGTCCTGTCCTCTTACCACCTGCCGCAGACAGGGGCGCAGGGCTGTACACCTGTCCTGTCCTCTGAGCGCCCGCCGCAGACAGAGGTGCAGGGCTGTACACTGCAATGATGGAAATCTGCATTACTTATGTTGACTTGAATTAAGAATATGAATTTGAATGTGAGTGTTTTTGACTAAAAATTAGCTGTATTTACCTTCAGATGCAAGACATTGAAGGTGGGAGGTATCTGGGAGGCTAATCTCCACCGAGAGGTCATTGCTTTTCCTGGAATGTTCCACAGTATGGCATTAACACGTCTATCTTGGCATTTATTCAACTAGAGAGGTTTTGAATGCTAAAAAGTATTTTTAAATGCATTCTTAATGTGAAGGGGTTCAGCTCTTTACATACCTGACTTATCATTTTAGTCATCGTCTTGGAAATGGAGAAGTCGAATGTAATACTGTGCAGAACATTGTACAAACATAAACCCTTACATGCAGACATGCAGCTGACAGACCATCCATAGTGAATCTTTAGATCATCTCGGCCCATGACAAAATGCTCAACGATGTTTTATTTTCTAAATTCCAGTCGGGACTAAAGTAGTTGGATCTCTTTTCATTGTAGACTGTTGAACCAAAAGGGACAGCACTGATTCTGTAAATATACAAACCACTTTCAGGTATCCAGCTCATTCATGTACGGGTACGGGTTTCTTTTTAGCTGTCATTTTTATAGTTTAATATCATGAATTATAAATATATTTAAATACAAGTCACACCAAGGTGCAACTGGGAAAACACTATTGTATACTATGATAGTGGGAGAGTGGTTAGCAAATTCAAAACTTATCTGTGACTTGATTTGAAATGACCTCAGATAATCTACATAATAGTAAAGGCACCAATTGGAACAAGTGGACATGAAGTCAAAGTGCATCCGAGTGAAAACATTTGCCAAATTACCCACAGACCATCAGAGACAAGACTCACCATAAATCTCACCCATTTCAGATTCAAAGAGTTCTGACTGGTTAGGTTTGCACTTTTTTTCCCCTTTCTTTTTAGCTTCAGTGGAAGACGTTTTAAAGCCGTTTTAGCTCGCTGCAAAAGTGAATGGGTGTGACTGGCCAGACCAACTCTGTACGCTTTGTCAAAATGTATTGCTTTGCCCTGTGTCTGCTTCCTCAAGCCCTCTTTATACCAAATGCAAAACTTGTGAAATACCAAACAACTAGATGATGGACTACAACTCCCACAATCCTGTATCTTTTCTTTTTCCTCTTCATCTTTAAAGCTCGTCACTCCTGTACCATCTCCACACATGGCTCTGTAAGATACTACCACTATTACTGGCATGACTGTGCTTGTTGTCCAGATGTTTCGCTGATTTGTAAATTAAAGGCTAAAGTCTAGCTAGCGCGTTAGCTTAAGTTTCCGTTTAAAGTTGTTGATATTATGTGGTGCTTTGTTGCATTGGTTCCTTTCTTTCTTTTTGTATTGTTTTCACTGCTTGTTCTCGTGTAACAGTGAAATAAAGTATTTCCATTTACATTTAAGACTCGAGTCTGGCCTAATTGTTTGTGGTATTTGTTTAGTCCTGGTTTAGTCCTAGACCAAGTTTAGTCCAGAGATTAGTTAAAACTTGATCTGAATTTAGTTTAGGCAAATACTAATCCTGATACCAGCCTTGATTCAGTCCTGGTTTAGTTTTTGGTCCAGGACTAAATCGGCATTACATCAGGACCAAGTCTAGACCAGGACCAAATGAGCTGTGGGCCTGTTCTAGTCCTGGTCTCAGGTCCCAGTTTAGGCTCCATTCACAAACATCTGGACTAAATAGACAAATGCGGTTTTAGATTGGTTCTGGATTAGTCCCCATTCATTCTTGGCTTATAGTTCTAGTTTAAGTGGTTCAGTCCTGGTTCAGTCCTGGTTCAGTCCTGGTTCAGTCCTGGTTCAGTCCTGGTTCAGTCTAGTGTATAAGCTCATACATTGCTCTGCTTGAGGCCAGATGAAAATCTATGACCAAAGAGGAGAAGGCAATTTCTGTGAAAGGTCACTGTGCGACCTGTGACCTCAGGTCCCTGTGGATCAATGGCACTTCAGTGTCTGTATAAATCACACAGACTCCACCTGATGCTACACGACTGCAGAGGGTTTTATCACATTAAGATACGTTTGTGGTTCCTGGCTCTTTCTGCTGCAGATGTACATTTGCAGGAACATTCTCACTATGCCTTAGAGAGTGTTACTTTCTCAATACAACAATGGACTTCCCATGACTTATATACGAGCTGCTTAGATCAAAAAGTTGTTTTACTCATTCAGATGTTCTCAGTGCGCTGGTGTGTGAGCTGCTCTGTGCACACACTCCTCGCACTCCACTTACAGAGAGAAGCCACTTCCAGCTTTAATATAATGATCAGCTCTGTGCACAGACAAATGAGTCTGGACTGGAGAAGACTTTATTTCCCCACAGAACTCTCCCTCTCTTTTTTTTCCCCCCTTTCCCTCTCGCACTCTCTTTCTACCCACTTCACTCTCTAAACCTCTATCACTCTCTCCCGCTCTAGCTCTTCCTAGAACATAAGCTTTTCCTTTAGCTCATAGTTGGTGGATGATGTGACTTCAGTCCACTGCAGTGAAGAAGGATGCAAAAGAAACCAAACAACCACTGCACAAAACGTCCGCCTCCATCTTAAAGCCACAAACCAATCATCTGAGACAGAGTGCAGATTCTTAACAGAAGAAGAGTTGATTGCACGCACAACCTGCGCTTCCTAAGATCCACCTGCAGCTAGAATCTGTGCACGTGAAGCCACGTCACGCCCTCTCCACACCTCCACCTCACCATAAAAACAGACCACGCCCTCTCCACACCTCCACCTCACCATAAAAACAGACCACGCCCTCTCCACACCTCCACCTCACCATAAAAACAGACCACGCCCTCACCTCACCATGAAAGGAGCAGAGTGACTGGTGTATGAGATTTCCTTAAACAGGATCCGATTGTGGTATTACCAAGTGGCTTTTGATCCCCTTTTTATTAACTGTTCAGCCAGATTCGTTCTGAGATTTAAAAAAAAAAAAAAAAGGACTTTGGATACACAAATTATGAAATCAGCCTTCAAACACAAGTTTGTTCAATTCTATATGGTAAAAAGTGTGTGTGCTCAGGGACCTATCAGGCCTAGTGACTTGTACTCAGTGTACCGTTTGTTCTTTTGAATTTAAATTAAAAATGAAAAAAATAGGAAAATGGGAAATGGTTTATTATTTCAATATTCCGTTTTAGAGTAAAAAAAAAAAAAACGGTTTTTCGACCTCTATTTTCAATATTTCATTTAAATATTTAAAGAAAATATTTCAATTTAAATGTTGTCAGTTTATCACCGTATGATAAAATAAGTTTAACATTAGTGAGCAGGATACGTCCTAATAACCCGTCTGCATTAAATGCAGCTGAGGTGTAAATGACAAGAAGAAATACCTCAAACTTCAGTAGCCGGACATCTACTCACAGCTGATCCACACAACTTGCCTAGACTTCGGGAGAGGCTGAAAACAGCTGAAATCCTACAACACACTGATACAAAACAGGACCGCGGCCTGTTTCTGCAAGCAGGAGACATGCGCAGTAGAGCTCAAGTGACGCGATAAAACCGCACAAGCGGGTCGAAATCTTTTTTTTTTTTTTTGACTCTAAAACGGAATATTGAAATAAACATTTTACCATTTTATTGTTTTTCGTTCTTAATTGAAATTCAAAAGAACGAATGGTTCACGGACCCGGCCATATATTGCGCTTCCTTTCCAAACCTTAGCTACAACATCCAATTAACATCACACTAGGAATGAAGAATAAAATAAATAATAAAGAGCAAGAATAAAATCAGCAGTGGCAATCGGTAATTTAGAAGGAGGGGCGTACCCTACATGGGGCTTGTAGACGTTAGGAGAGGCCGCCGTCCCCTATTCCACACGGTACCTTTGAACCAGTTCATATATTAGGACAGGTTTTTAACACAAACAAATATTCTCAATAAACCAGCTCCACTGCTCACACAAGCCACGCCCAACACGAGCCCAGATGCCCCTACGCTCCTTCGGCGTGCGCACCTATTTCTACTCCGCAATCAGTGACGCTCTAAGTCACGCGGTGCGACGCAAAGGCGGGTGCATTCACGGACACTCTGCGGTAGGAAATTTACATTTACACCCGGTTACACAGTAATCAGTGGATTTGCCCGAGACACGCGGGGCAGAGGGAGGGGGACGCGCCACATAGTTATGTCAAGGGCTTAAACGAGGTGATACAAATAAATACAAAAGTAAAAACGCCTCATCTGTTCATTTAATCATATTCATTATATTTAGACAGCGCATCTTTGCAGATGCAGTCTCGCTGTTTCAAGACTTTTATCTCAATAATTTGAAGCCTGCCTATGATGTGTGTGGGGACTGTCCTGTTTGTGCACATGTAGACACATGCACGCGGTGAATGACCAAAGGAGGAGGGGCTATGAGCGCGTGCGAGACATCCAGAAAAATGAGAGGGTGGGCTACGTGGACCATCGGTCAGAGGAGGGCGCTTCGGCAGGTGGAGCACAGATTTAGCATCAAACACCTCAGATACAGAACGGGAGCTGTTATTCTGACGATAAAAATCCACACAAAACATAATCCAAAATGTGCGGGTCTGGGTCTGACCTCTGTGAATGTGGGTCTGGGTCTGACCTCTGTGAATGTGGGTCTGGGTCTGACCTCTGTGAGATCAGCACAGGCAGAGCCCTTAAACGCAGCTCCCTGTTACACAAAAACACAGGGAATATTTAGAGTTGGGGTCAGGTTCGGCTGTTGCGCGCGGACTCGGGTCGAACTGGCGCTCAGTGCAGTAAAGGCAAAAGTAAAAGTGTTGAAGTGGTGTTTAGTCCCAATGTTTCATTAAACCAAAGTCTGGCTCCTGTGGGGAAGAGGGAAGAGATTCCCTCAGGTCCAGTCATTCATTGGTCCTGTGTGTTGGTCAGAACCACAGACTGTGGTCTGTGGAAGTCTAAAGTAACGGTGGGACTGCGGGACTGATCATTTTATATCTGGGGATTTTCTGATGATTTTCTGATCAAACTCTTCCTCAAACTCTCTTTACTTCTGCACCTCTCTGCGAGTGTCGCCTTTTCCCTTTTCCTCGTGTCTCCAGACTTTATGTAGATCTTACAGGAGCTGCTTAGAAATAAACAAAGCGCGGCGCTTAGAGGAGTTTCAGAAATCCCGCGGTTTGCGTAAGGAGTGACTACGCCCTGATTTGTGCGTAAGCTTTAAAAATGAGGCCCCAGATCTGTGGAGAGGCTGCCCTGCCCCCAGTAAATAATTCATTCAGTCATTCATGTTTAAGTACTTTTGAGGAATACAAACAGCTATATCACAGACTGAAAGATAATGCCATGCTGAGGTACTTTCCAGGAGAGTAGATGGTACATTCTTTAACTATCCTACTGCAGTGGTACAGTCCACGCACTAATTGAGCCCATTTGAGGATTATATGAATAAATCCACAAATTGAAGTTAAAGTTACCCTGCCCCCCTCAGCCCCCTGCCCCTCTCTCCGGTGGTGCTGCGGTCGTTAAACTTGGATGTGAGTTGTACATTCACTCCTCTCTGTGGGACGGGGCATCTGTTGCGCGGTCTCCGTCGGTGCTGTGGAAAATTGTCTTTGGGAGAATCGGACATTTCAGAGCCAGATGGAGCCTCATGTCCCTACAGCACTCTGTCCTACTGGATCTGAGCCACCAGCCGAGCAGAGCGGGCAGAGCGGGCAGATGGTGCCCTCACACGCCCTGAATAACAACCAGCCTAATGCGCGCTTAGGCAAGTCAGGAATGAGCAAAAAGGAGCGCTGTCTGATGAGGAAGAAAAGAAGAAGATAATACAAATGTAAGAGACTTGTCTGAACTTTTTCTATAGAATAAGAATAATGCTCCAGCCATAACACAGCAGTTCAAAAGACTCTTTTTTACTCACTTCTCTTCTAAGTCACTTCTCTTCTCTTGTATTCCTCAGTCATTCTGTCGTGGTAAATAAGCCCCATTCTGCCCCACAGCTGCTGTAAATACCCCTCCCATTTGACCCTGAGGCTGGGCAGGACCGACCTGGAGGAGAAACTGCTGGGAACACCAGGGGCCACAGTGGGGCCACAGTGACTCTAGTGGAAAGTGTTGTTGTGTCCTTAGGCAAGACATCTGCCTTCATCATTCATCTGCCTATTATGAAAGTGGTGCTGTGGTTGCAATAATAATAAGAGGGAATTAAGAGTGAATTCTGTTTTGTAGGTCTTTGGGAGGGCGGCACGGTGCTGCATAAATCCAGTACATTACATCATCACCTTTAAGGCTACATTGTGAAACATTCCAGTCAAAACCGTAGACCGTATATACGAATTCACATAGCTAACGCACTAGCTGCCACGTGCCAAATAGGAAGTCCGACAGGAGGCTCTTCCGGCTCCTTCTGACTCTGGCTCTCATTGACTTACATTAGGATCTTGTCGCTCGTCTCTCTGTAACTGCTGCTGTGATCCTCTTCATCTTGGTCTTAAAATGTTCTTATTAACCCGCTCTACATGATCCTGAATTTTTTTTCCGCTATTTTGTTAGTCAAAAAAATCCTATTCATAACATAAAGCCTGGCTCCAGATTCGCTCCTGTAACCGTGAAGCATCACGAGCCTCATTTGAGCGGCGCTGAACGCTATGGGTGACGTCACACTCACTTAGTCCACATTTTTATGCAGTTTATGGTCAAAACAAATAAATGATGTACCTTTTTCCATTTATTTGTGGTTTTAAAGAAAGCCTTTCTTCTTTGGTCTCTTGCAGCAGCACACACACACACACACACACACACACACACACACACCGCTGTGGCCAGTGCTATATTGAAGTGTTGATAGATCCAGCCACATGTTCTGCTGAGATGGGCGGACACAGGAGAGGACCAGTGTTTGCTGTTGGCCTCCAGGGGCACACAGACCATCCTTAGCCCAAGAAAGAGGTGTTGCTTCAGGCTTGGATGGCTGGTGTTGGGGGAGGGTATAGAGCTCTGTACATTTGGTGTGTGAGTGAATAGGATCATATATTTTGCAATGTGTCCCAGAGTCACAGAGCTGTCAGTGCAGAGTGATGGGGTGAGGCGTCCACATGATGCACGGGACTAATATGGAGGAAAGCACAAGAGACAAGACACGCCCCCTGGTGGTGCATTGGTGTACTTCAAATTTCAGGCTAATAATGAACCTATTAAAAAGGCTTGTCCTGCTTTAGCCTGAGTTTATTCCCAGTTTAATCCTACTTCAATCCTAGTTTAGTTGTTGCTTAGTCCTTGGTTTTGTCCTTGCTTAGTCCTAGTTAGGTCTATCTAAAGATTAGTCCTCATTAAGACCTCATTAAGTGTAGTCTCTGTTTAGTCCTGATGTCATCCAAGTTTGGTCTATCCCAAGGTATTCTTCATTTAGTCCTATAGTGCTGGTTTAGTCTTGGTCTAGTGTTGGTAATGTATTGTATGTATGAGAACTGTTACTAGGCAACAGTGCGGGTCAAGCTTGCACAGCTGCTGACCCAATTAATGTGTGAAATAATGATAGTATGTAGTGTGTGTGCTCCAGCCGCTCAGGGACCTTCTCATCCTGCTGATTTATGAAGCGCCGGCTGGGTTGGTTCTGTCTCCTGTTTACTCTGTGTCCGAGGAACATGACTTATAGATCTGTGTGTGAAATGTTTGTAAGTAAAAACAGTGCAGAGCTGAGTGCAGTGAGTAGTGAGCAGGGTGAGGGGGCCTGTGCAGGGCAGAGATGGATCTTAGAGCTCAAGAGGAAACAGATAAGTTGAGAAAGATTTGTTTTTGGGAGAATGTTTTTTTGAGTGTAAGTGTGTAACAGACTCAGATGAGTGTTTCTCAAACTGTGCCCTCTGCAGTTTATAGTCTATTCCTTTGGGTTAATCATCATCAGGGTGAATCTAATTTTTCACTTGTTTTAGATCTGCAGAAGTCCTCATTTAAAGAACCCATATTATGCTATTTTCTGATTTTTTTTTCAGATTTGATAATGTTGTTTTCCTCATCACAAACATATTTAGGAGTTCTTCTTCTCTCAAACAGAAAAACACTCTTTTCCACCTCTACTCAACAAAATAGCTGTAAATTTGAAAACTACTGCTTCATGGAACAGAACGTTTTGAGCTCTGGAGATGTAGACAGAGTAATAAGAAAGGATTACACAAAGATGCATAAATGAAACCAAATGTTGACGTAATATAGAACTTTTAAGCCAGGTATACTGTGGGTTCAGAGCTGATGGCTCTGTCTCAGGTTTGAGGAGTTTGAGAACCACTGTCCTGACTTTTTGAACTTTTCAGGTTACCCTCAGGTTTCTCTTTTTCTTTTCTTTTTCAAAAAAATTGCCCATTTGTCTACCTTTGAAACATTTGACCATGGAGCACTTCTGGATGAAACAGAGTTATACCAACTATAGTGTTTCCACAGTTATTTCCCCAGACACATTCAGTTTATTTGGAGTATGGAGGAAATACGTTTGTGCCGAGTCATATTCTAGGTCACATTCCCACGTGCGGTCTATGTACAGACTCATACATGACAATAATAAGGCTAATGAGTTTGGCCACATGGATGTGTGCCAGATATGGCAAATATGTATCACCCACATTCAGCCAGCCCCCGCCAACCAACTCTTTCTCTTTCATGAAATCATTTTGAATGCAAAAGAAAGGATTTTGCTTTGGACACTTAATAAGACTTGATGGAGTCCTACAGTCTGGAAAATGGCTGTGGTTGTTATAGAACTGCAACAAAGAAAATCTGAACTTTTCCTTGAATGAACCCAGTTGAGGCTGGAGTGTGATGTATCACCTGGGTTCCCATTGGCATTTCCCCAGAATAGTACTGCACAAAGAGTCTGTCCCACAAGACTGTCTCATGAGGACAGCACCTGTGCCTCATCCTCACCTCATCACCTCATTACCACCAAATACTCCAACCAACTACTGCAAATACTCTGAGCAACTACTGCAAATACTCTGAGCAACTACTGACAATACTCTGACCAACTACTGCAAATAC